>PVJH01009597.1:0-78126 GCA_004026705.1 Nesogale talazaci
ATAATTTTCTTAAACTTTTTTGTCTGTGTATGTTCCTTGAGAGGGAAAATGAAATTATGACATTGAAATTAATATTGAATTGTTATTTACTATGCTAAAATATAAAATTAAAAGTAGAGTCCAAATTCAATGTGTTTACATATATCAAACCTACCATAATTCTTATTTGTGATAGTTAAGGTTTATTGTGCCAACCTAGCCTGTAAACACATATGCTGAAGGAATGGGAGTTAATCTGGATAGACTAGAGGAACAAATTTCAGAGACATGCATATAGGTATAAGGAAAGGGTTTATATACAAAAGAAATGTGACCCTAAGAAGGCATCCCAATGCAGTCCAGTGCAAAGTCATAAGGCCAATAATAACCCATATGCCTGAAATCAGTCTATAAAGTCTGCTTCCAACTCAGGAAGTCACAGGTCAGTGGGTGCAGATTCTGGTGCTGGCAGGGGTCTCCCCCTGGCTCCTCGCTTCCAGGGCTCAGGTCCATCAACAGCATGCCTCTCCAGCTTCAGAGGTCTGTCTTCATCAGGGTAAAGCTGTGTGGTCTCTCCATCGGCTACTCCAGCCTCCCAGCCACCGCCATTCTGTGTTGCCTGTGGTTAACCATCTCTGAAACTAACTCCCAGCAACTGGGGAAAATAGCTTCTCATCTTCACGGGGAAATACTGCAAGATTTCCCAGGAGTCTCAGGTGAAAGCCATGCCCACACAGAGGCCTCATCGGCTACTCAATGGCTATCTCCATATTAACAGGCTAGACTCCACCCCTACATTTCAATCATAAAATTAACATAAGCACATGACTGCCACAGAATGACATGCATGGCTGGGGGCAACTATGGAGTCCGGTGTGAGGAGAGCCATGATATCATGTGGAGGAGTATAGAGGAAGTTCAGGAGATGGCTGGGCTGGGGTGGAAGAGACGGACATTCAGAAGGAAGCTCTTAGATTTGTAATGTGGTGGCATCGCTGAACTTTTGGACTCTGTGCAGCTTTTCAGAATGCCCTTTGTGGCTACTGAATTATGAAGAAGGGAGAGATTTATTATGATTCATATTGGCGTTGGGGCTGGCAGTATAGAAATTGTTCCTTTCACGTCCTAACATGGCATTAATATGTAGAAATATTAGGGACCTTTTACATGTTTTATAGTATAGATTAATATTTAATAAATAAATTATTATGGACATTTATTAGTACCTAGTGAATTCTGGGACACTCTTCTTCTGAGTGGTTCCCCTAGATAATGACGAGGCATGCAGGTGTGTGTTGTGGAAATGTGACCCTCGCAATGCTATTCAAAGAGTCACCGGGGAGACAGTCGGAAGGAGAGGAGGCATCCAGGCAGGTTGACATAGAGCGGAGCAAAGAGTGCTGTGTGCATACAGAGGGTGTGGCAAATTCAAGCCACTTGAAATGGTGAATCAACATTAGCTATCTCTATTTGCTATCTATTTAAACATTTTTTAATTAAATTAAGGTCTGAAAAATGACAGAATGGCATGAGTCTTCCCACCTGCTTCATTGGTGTGTGTGTGTGTGTGTGTGTGTGTCAAACAAAGATCATAGAGAGAATAAGGAAAATAAGAAAATAAACGACTTCCTGTTTCTTGTGCAGTTGGTTGCTGACTGAAAGGTTGTAGCTTCGAGTCTATCAAGAAGCACCTCTGAAGCAAAAGGCCGGTAATGTGCCTTCCAACATCATCCCTGGGAAACCCTGGGGAGCACAGCAGATATGGGTTGTCATGAGTCAGATTTGACTCAAGAGAAACTGTGTGTGTGTGTGTTTAATCTCACAGTAGTAGTTGGAAATGTATTAATAAGAAAAGCTGCTTTTCCCCCTAGTTTGCTATGCACCTTGGCCCTTGGCGTGTTGGCAAATGGCAAATTTCAAGGCTGAATTAGCCCCATCAGCATGGGTTCTGATTCTTGCTACACTCTACATGAGAGAATGCTAAGTGGAGGTTGATGGGAAGCTGGGTGATTTGTAACTTTTTTAAAAGGCTCATTAAGCACAACATCAACTCAAGTCTGCACACTTTGTTCCTCTGTAGCATGGATGCTAATTATTCCCTGCTGACAGAATCTGTTATAAGAGAGCAATACAGCAAGTCCAAAGTTGAGAAGTCACTAGAAAAAGCTGTGGGTGAATTTCAATTCATATTTGTTTACAGTTCACAGTAAAGAACTTTGTTAACTAATTTGAAACTTGGAATATTAAGTCCCCTTGATCAAAAGAGGTATCAGTGGGCAAGGGTCCTCAGGTGATATGACATTGCCTCCAGTGAATAATTTGATGAGGTTAAAGCATTTGATTGGAAGGAAAGTCAATGCCAAGCTAACCCATTATACTTCCTGCCTCAAGTCTGCCTCACCCCAGCCTTACAGCCCCTGTCACAGGATGAGTAAACAAGCCTTGAGACCAGTGTTCCAGGTCATACATACACAGGTTTATTCAGTATTGTATACTGAAAATATGTTGAGAAATTATAACTTACAGCTTGATATTTTTATTTCGTAAAAAATGGATCTCGGTTGACAGCAGAGACAATCAGAAAGAGGTTTACATGTATTTTAATTGAATGTGCCTCTGAAATCCTCATAAGCAGCCATAGAAGATTGTCTGGTAGAGTGCCAGATGAGAAGCCCCTGGAGCCAGAAGGATGGGGAGGAACTCTTCCAAGTAGAGTTCATCAGGAAAGACCAGGTTTTGGAAAAGAAGAGAGTGCTTAGTGAATTAGAAGGTCAGCAAAAGAGAGAAAACCCTTCCAAAGGACAGATTGACATGCTGGCTACAGACATGGACTCACTGGTCACAATTGTCAGGATGGCGCAGGACCAGGAAGTGTTTCCTTCTCCTGTGCCTAAGTTCACTGAGTTAAAACAGACTGTTAGACACTGAAAAACCACAGCGTGTCAGCAAACCAAGATGAAAAGCATCACAAATGAAGTGGTTTGTAAGACTATAAGTGAAAAGTCTCGGGGTACGGGAGGATAGGCGTTAGAGTAAAGGGTTGAGTACTGCGAGCTTTGAGGGAGAGTTCATTCCACGCAATGCTTCTAAATTTTGGTTTGTGTTCACCATCTTTGACATTCTTGGCTTGGAGTTCTGTGTCTTACAGTCTCTGCCTTGTGGTCACACAGGAGCTGTTCTTGCATGCACCTACACATGACAGAATACATGGCAGAACAAAACACTGTGTGCTCCCCTTTATAAAACATCATTCACATTGGATTAAAATTCAGTCTCCACCAGTATGGATTCAGGTTAATCTAATAACATCTTCCAACAAGAGTTCGACCACGGATAGCAGGGTTTAGGACCATATCTTATCTTTCAGATAGGCACCATCAAATCCTAACACTCGTTATGTCTAAATTCTTGACATATACGCTTCAGTATATTCAGCTGCAGTTGCAGGAAAAAAACGACATCTATTACAAATAGCTATTGTGGAGATGAAGAGGGTATGCATGATAGATGTTATCATTGTGTTCGTCATTGGGGTCCTCAAGATGAGGTCCTGACTCAAGTTGACTAACCCATGTGTAGAGAGTAGAGTTTTTAAGGATGGACACTTTTGAGAGCAAATTACCAGGAAAGCCTTCTGAGGTGCTTCTGGGTACTGCAATAGAGTCCTCTTTAATGTATCAAAGATGGTACTTTGAGGATTAAGGTGAGTTTGACCCAAGCCCTGGTATTTTTAGTCCCCTCACGTGCATGTGAAAATTGAACAGAGAAAATGGATGCATTTGAATTATAGTGTTGGTGAAGAATATTCACCCGATAGTACCCTGCACCATCAGGGAAACAAGAAAATCTGCCTGGAAGGAAGAATAGGCAGAATGCATCTTAGAAACATGAATGGCTAGGCTTTCTCTTAAGTACTTTGGAAATGTAATCGGGAAAAACCAGTCCCATGCAGCCATGAGCTCAAACATCACAGGAATCGTGAGAATTGTGCAAGACTGAGCAAAGTTTCACTCTGTTGAACTCAAGGTCACTACCGCTGAAGACAACTTGATGGCATCTAAGAACGGCACAGCGTATGATGAACAGCATGACTATGATTCAGTGGATTCCATAAACCTCTTTAGTTACATACTAAGTATCTCATTCTCTTATTGAGATAATTGTCTGTTTAAAGCTTACTAAAAGGTCTCAAGAGAATGCATTTGAATCTGGGATCTTTCCCCCTAACACATGGTCTATAGTGACCAACCTACAAGAGAACAGAAACACTGTTCTCTTCGGCATCCTCTTCACCCACACTCCCATGTTTGAGGCCATCCTTGGAACCACTGTGTCAATCCATCTCACCAAGGTTTCCCCCTTTATTTGACCCTTATTTTACTAAGCATGATGTCCCTTGGCAAGAACTCATCCTTCTTCTTAACATGTCCAAAGTACATGGGAAGAAGATTCCCCATCCTTAAAACTAAGGAACATTCTGGCTATACTTTTTCCAAGACCAATTTGTTTGTTCTTCTGGCAGTTTGTGGTACAATCCATATTCTCTGCCAACACTGTAATTCAAAAGCATCTGATCTCTCTTATTCACAATAGAGATTTTTCTGGCTAAAAACCCATTGCAGGATGTACACTGTTTCTGCACCCATCCTGAGAAAAATCTTTGCATGCTTTAGCCTATGTTCCTGGTGACCCTTGTCGGTCGCTCTTAGTCCCTCTTATTTGTGTTTTCTGGCATTTATCACTGATCTGTTCTATTTAGGTACAAGGGGCTTTCAAGAAGTTTGTGGAAAATTGAATTAAAGTTAATAATTTTTTTTCAAGAATAACTTGAAAATCTTCTATACATAAAAAAGAAAAGGTTTTAGATACACCCTACAATAATATTATCTCATTAACTGAGATAGTTAACATTTATTGTACCAACATGACTAATGAACACATCTGTGATTAATTATAGAGAAGAGAGATAAATGGCTTGATGTGTCTCATCTCTCTTGTCTCTAGCTATTTGATGATCAGACCAGTGTGTGGCAGCCTTAACTTCCTCTTTGCCTCCATTTGCAAGCTACACTACATGTCGGACACCCAACCCTTGGACTGTGTCACTGTAGATTGAGGTTTCTTCAAGACCTGCTTCAGACCTGCTTTGACACGCTACTAGGATATACATCTCTTGAGCTGGGGACTGTTGGATCCTGTCATCTGACTGACTGGTGGTGACCTGCCTGCCATGCTGCTTGCTGCCTGTGGCCGGATAGCTTGAATTGCTCGACAGAGAACTACCTGGCCACCCTCAAGACTTGAAAGACTGACAGTGTATTAGCTCTCTCATGAGCTCATGACTCTCACTGAGTCATTTGTGCAGCTTTATAGATTAATTAACTGCTTATTTCTTATGTTATCTATCTATCATCATATATATATATATAATTGTTAGCATTCTGGTTTTGTTTCTCTAGAGAACCTTGCCTAACATATTAACACAACAAAGAAAACTCTATTCTGAAATGGGATTATATTTACAGATATATATATATACAGATAAATATATATATTTACAGATACGTCTCCCCCATATTTTGGGGAGACGTAATTCATCCAATAATGCTTTCTTAAATTTACCCTAGACCCGTGGTTCTCAACCTTCCTAAGCCACAACCCTTTAATATAGTTTCTCATGTGGTAGTGACCCACCCCCAACCACAGAATTATTTTCATTTCTACTTTATAATTATAATTTTGCTACTGATATGAATGGGGTGACCTCTGTGAAAGGATAATTTGAGCCCCTAAGAGGTTGTGATCCACAGATTGAAAACCACTGCCCTAGATGATGGGAGGCATAGCCCCCAACCCCTCCAAAGTTACAGCCATCGACATACAATCTGGAGGTCCCTGTTACTGTGGCTCTAAACCTAATCCATTGCTATCAAGTCATTTCTGACTCACAGTGACCCTATTTATGGGGTTCTTTCCTTTTCTTTTTCTTTTTAAAATAAATCATTGTATTGGAGCTTTTACAGCGCTTATAACAATCCATTCATTAATTGAATAAAGCACATTTGTGCATATGTTGCCATCATCAATCTCAAAACATTTTCTTTCTTCTTGAGCTTCGGAATCTGCTCCTCTTTTCCCCCTCCCTCCCCACTCTTCCACCCTCATGACCCTTTGATAAATGATAAAGGATTATTATTTTCATATCTTATACCAGCTGCTGTCTCCCTTCCTCTTCTTCATCTCCCTTGGTGAGACGGGATTATAGGTTGATCACTGTGATCAGTTGCTCCTTTCTCCCCTTTCTCCCCCCACCTTTGCCCTACCTTCATGGTGTCACTTTTCCCATTATTGTTCTTGAGGGATTTACCTGTCCTGGAATCTGTGTGCCAAGAGCTCTTATCTATACTAGTCTACATGCTCTTGGCTAGCTGGATTTGTAAGGTAGAACTGGGTTCATGATGGTGGAGGGGGAGGAAGCATTAAAGGAACTAACATCTCAGAGATAACCATGATGAACTGAAAGCCAAAGTCTCCTCTACAGTTTTCCAGGATTGCACCAAGTCTGATGTTAGGGCTGAAACTGGACATTCTGCCTATGACTTCCATTTGCTTGCTAATCTAAGTTTAATTTGCTTTAGAAAAATTAATGAGATATCTTCTATACCTCGTGTCTCAGGGGAAAAATGCACTTGTAAGCAAAAAAACTGAGAAACTTATTTCATGAAAAAAAGTCTTACTTCTTTTATGTTTGAAGTACAGATATATGTATACATGTACTACATGGGTAGCTATATAATATATACATGGCATATCATAGGGGAAAGTGATTAAAAACCCCAAACCAGACATGAGGAAAGTAAAAGGAAACAGAGAAAAGAACAGGGAGGCAAAGAGCATTTACAGAGGTCTAGATACAGGCATGAACATAGGTAAATATATTTATAGAAGATGATGGGGAAATAGATCAATGTGCCTGTACTTATAGGGTTAGTATTAAGGCAGCAGACGGACATTGGACCTCTGCTTACGTATTTCCTCAATGTAAGAACACTTTGTTCTATTAAATTTGCATTCCTTGATGCTCACCTTTCTGACACGATCACTGAAGTCAAATGTCTGCACAAGCAAACGTGGTGCAGAAAGCTTATAGAGACTGGCTATCAAAGATATAGCCACTGGGGATTTAAAGGATTGAAAGCAAATAAGCGGCCATATAGCTCAGAAGCAATAAAGTTCATGTGGAAGAAGCACACCAGCCTGTGTGACCACGAGGTATCAATAGAAGCAGTTATCAGGCAACAAAGAACAAAAATCATATCATTGAATGCCCACCTTCCTAATATGATCACTGCAGGCATATGTGTGCATAAGCAATTGTGGTGAAGAAAGCTGATGATGCCTGTCTATCAAAAGATATGGCATCTGGAGTCTTAAAAACTTGAAGGTAAGCAAGAAACCATCTAACTCAGAAGCAGCAAAGCCCACAAGCAAGAAGCACACCAGCCTGTGGGACTATGCAATGTTGAAGGGATCAAGTGTCAGGCATCAAAAAACTAAAAATTATAAATGAGGGGGAATACAGATTGGGGATCCAAGATCCATCTGCAGGGAGAGTGACATCCCGCTGGTCTAAAATTCGTTTAGACCAGAGGATATACACTGGTACAGATAGGAACCGAAAACATGGGGAATCCAGGACAGAAGATCCCTTAGGACGAGTGAGGAGAGTGGTGAAACTGGGAGGATGGAGGGAAGGTGGAGTAGAAATGGGGAATGGATTATAAGGACCTACCTATAATCTCCTTCCTGGGGTATAGACAACAGTGAAGTGAGCGAAGGGAGACAACGGACAACATTCAATATGAAAAAATAATAATAATTTGTAAATTATCTCAGGTTCTTCCCATCTAGGGAGGAGGGAGCAGGGAAGGAGTAGAAAAAGGAAGAACCCATACCAGGGCTTAAATGGAAAGAAAATGTTTTGAGATTGATGAGGGATTCAAAGGTACAAATGTGCTTTGCATATAATGGATGGATAAATGGATTGTGTTAAGCATTGTCTGAGTTCCCATTAAAATGATTTCTAAAAAAGAAAGAAAAGAAGAAAAATTTATTGTTGAAGAGCACAAAAAAATTTGCATTTAAGGATGAAGTTTTAATAAAATGAATGTTTTTCTGTTTAAAAACAAAACAAAACAAAACCCAAACCAAACCTGTTGCCATCAAGTCTATTCTAACCATGGAGACCCCGTAGGATGGAGTAGACCTGTCTGGAACGATTTCCAAGGAGACCCACCTTTACAAAGCAGAGTGCCACAGCTTTCTCCCACAGAGTGGCCGGTGGGTTTGGACTGCTCACCTTTTAGTTCGCAGGTGGTCTTTAACTACTTTACTACAGAGTTCCTAAAGTACACAGGTGGTCTTTAACCACTTTACCACAGAGTTCCTAAAGTACACAAAAAAAACTGTATGTAGCTGCACGATATAAAGGAGAGGCGATACAGAGGTAGGGAAGATCCAGCCTGGGAGCTGTCTAAGTCCTGAAAAACCTTCAAAACCAGCTCACAGCACACCCTCACCAAAGAGAAGCAGTTCTAGACATCTATCTCATCAGGGTGAGTTAATTAAATGTTTGACCAGCATAGCTGGAGAATGATTTAATAAATATCCAAATGACCTTTGGCAGGGAAATATTTCCCCGGCCCTAACCTAACATCCAAACCAAACCCAACTCGTTACCATCAGTCAAAATGTTGTAATGTCTCCTTGAAAACAAATGAGAATAATAGCAACTTTTAAAAAAGCAAAAAGGGAAAATCATTTGCTGCAGAGTCAATTTCAACTCACCACTACTCCCTGAGTGAAGGCAGAACGTCTCCCTGGCTTTTTCATGACTATACCCTTTATGGAAGTTTTTCTTCCACACCACTGCTGGCGAGGTCGGATCTGGCAATATTTATTAATAGACAAGCACAAGATTGTTCTCTTTCTTTTTAAAAAAAATATTTTTAAAAAATTTATTTTATTTATTTTCCTTTCTGTCTTTTTTTTAAATTATTTTATTGGGGGCTCATACATCGTTTTCACAATACATAAATAAGCATACTGTGTCAAGCATGCTCACATGTCCACTTCTATTTCTTTCTGTCTTTTTAAATTTTCATTTTATTGGGGTTCTTACAGTTCTTATGATAATCCATACATCGAATGTATCAAACATATTTGTGCATATGTTGCCATCATTATTTTCTAAACATTTACCTTCTCTCTGAGTCTTCAGTGTCAGTTCTCTTTACCCTCTCAACCCTCCCACTCTTGTTACCCTTTGATAAATGATAAATTATTATTTTTTTAGTTCCCTTTCGGTCTCTCTCCCCCCTGCCCCCCACTGCCCACGCCCCAACTCCTGGTACAGTGACTCCCCTTCCTGTTCCTGAGAGGTTTATCCAACGTGGACTCTGCGTGTCATGAGCCCTTCTCTGTGTCTGTGAGCACAGACCATTTGTACTGCTTAGAAAACTCCCTGGAGTTGAAACACTGAGCAGAAGCCCTCAGGCTATGGAAGGAATGTTCACCCTAGAAGAGTCAGTCAGCAAGGTAGTCAGTACTGGGAGGGACCAGGGCTAGCTAGCTGTCAGCACAGAAAGAAGTAAGAAGAACAAGCACATCCCCCTGACCACACAGGCAAGATGTTCAGAAACAAAACAAGAAAGGCAATTGAGTCTGTTCCTCTAGCCTCCAAGATCCTGCTGCAAACTCCTCCAAATCTCTCCTCAAATGCCAGGAAAGAGAAGTTGCATGTCCCGGTGTTCCACAGAGCCTCCTTCACACACGGGCTTTGCCTTTGGTTGGGCATGGAGTCTTCTAAGCCTCGAAGGTCGTGGCTCTTCCATGTCGTACTGCTTAGTGCAGGGCAACCCTGTCTGTCACCATCATGCCTAAGAGCTGTTGGAATTCCTCAGAAGTATAATGACCTGCATGTACGTTTCTTTGTGATTTTGCAAAAGGATGGGATCAGGATGACGCCCTTGGATTCTTTGGGGCCAGAGCATAGCTAAACCTCCCTGGGTCCTTGCAAAGACTCTGCTTGCTTGCTGGTAGGGCTTCGTGACCAGTTTTGTTTTGTTTTTTTTTTACTTAGTTGGTCTAGGGTGGGGTCTGAGAATTGTATTTCTAGAAGACATATGGCAAGCTGATACCAGGGCCCTAAGTGGAAGGAAGCTGTTTCGAAAATGACGATGGCAACAAATGTGCAAATGTGGTCTGCATACAATTGATGTTTTGATCATGATAAAAGCTGTATGAGCCCCCAATAAAATGATTTAATTAAAAGAATTGTATTGCTAATGGTCCTGCGAAGGATCTCTGGTGGTGCCTTGGTCAAGCGCTCAGCTACTAACGGAACGGCTGACACTGACATCTCTGTGAGAGAGCAGCCCTGGAGACCAGGCCCCATCTGGAAGATGGCAGCCAAGGACATGCCCAGCTTCAGCATGAACGTTCTGCTTTAATTGTCAGGACCGGTATTGTTGGATGTCAGCTGATGACATACCAGCATCGCTATGTTGCTGCTGTTGGTTTGAGCCACAGTTCCAAAGAATTATTCTGCTTTGAACAAATGCATACTCTTGGGCTAGCTTTTGGAGAGTCAGTGAGTCTGGAAACACCCTCAGGTCTTATATATTTTTATAATCTCCCAGATAATTCTGACCATGCAGGTTAGAAAGTCCTCTTCCACTTGGCTATGGTCTGCTGGTCCTTGTCTCTTCATTTGTAAAAAGACCTTTCCCTGGCAAAGTCTTGTTCCCAGTGGATGCTGCAGTTTTGTAGTTCCCTCTATTAACGTGCTGGTGTTGGAGATTTTGAGGAAATGAGCAGCTCTCTCTCTCTCTCTGGAGGTTACTTTGTGAAATTGTACTGGCCATATATAGAATATTAATTAGATCATTTGTTCAGAAAAGATAAAGGACAAAACTTTGAATCCTGAATTCAACTTCTTTAAATAAATCTATGGGCCACAGAAAAACACGTGATATTTTGCTTGTCCTCTTAGACATGTTTTTATTTGAGCCTTGTCTTTGAGTTAGGATGAGTTAGTGCCAGGTACTCCCAAATTTCACTAGTTCTTAGGAAATTTGTGTGTGTGTGTCGGGGGGGGGGTATTTCCTATGGCAAGATTGACACTAGTGCTTGGGGGAGACAAAGTTTGGGGGTCCTAATGTCATTGTCATATATTTATTTGGAAAGTGATTTCTAACACTGTATTAAATCATTAAAGTTGAGATCTCTTGATTCTGAGGGATCAAAAGTAGTCCTTTTGTGGCACAACCACTACTAGGCAGAAGTTGATACTACACACCCACACCGAAGCCACTTGGAAGACAGGCCTAGCCATCTATTTCTGAGGCGACAGTCTGGAAAAACCTGTGGAGTCATTTTAGTGATTCGATTTAGAACCCACATCAATCAATCACCTCTCTGCCTTGTGAAACCTTAGATATTTCCACTGAAAATTCATAGCCTTCCCCAGGTAGACTGTTAGAAAAAAAAAAGGCTTCCCAGAAAATTTTCTGACCTGTATGAATCTAGAATATTGTGGCAAATCTAGTGTGGCTAAAAAAGAAATCCAATGATTTGCATGAGGAGAGGACAGGGCCTTCTGAGAGATTGTGTTAAGCCCAGATGGTGATACTTGGTCAGCTAAGCTTTTCTCCTTAGAAAACTGAGACATGGAGAGTGTTTATAACTCAGACCACACGTGAATGGCTCGGAAATTAGTTACAGATCCTCAGGGTATGAGCCTGGCAGCTGGATGGCACGTTTATCAGATAATCATGGACACATAATCACTTGATTATTACATTTCCGGATGTGTGGAATATGTGCTATCAATTACCTGTCAAGTTTCATTTCTGGAGTCAAAGGCTTCAGTAACTCATGTTGCTTCCACAAGAAAAAGGTTGCACTGTGAATTTTGAAGCCCAGCAGGTACTATGCACAACTTTTGGCATCTCAACCCGCTCTTTTACTATGCTGAAGATGACTGTCCAGACCGATTTTGCTGACAGTTATTTTTCTACATCGTCTTGCCCCTTGTCTCTCCCCAGTAGATTTTGCTGTAGTTTTTCTTGTTATTTGTGTTCATTGAGCCACTTCTGATGCCCAATGTCACCATGCATCAAGAGTTGACTTATTCCATAAGAATTTTTGAGATGGTGACCTTTCAGAAGCAGATGCCCGGGCTGCCTATCTTTCAAAGCACTTCTGGGAAGGTTAGAACTTTCTAACCTAGGTTGTAGCTAGTAATGGATGCTTTAACTCTTTCTTCTGAACAAGAAGGTTCCTCCTTCTAACTGAGAGGTAGGTAGAAATGCCTGTTCATAAATACCTATATATTTGGACCAGCCACTAATAAATAGCCTCATTTGACCTTCACCTAAGTGATATCTTGGGGCCACTGAAGCATCAAAAATTAATCACATATGTACAGATATCCATTTATTTCAGGCCATTGAGATATATTTATTACATGGTCAAAAGCAGTAACTCACATGACTGGATTTCCATTCATTCCGAAGGTTCCAGCATTGCCGAGGGTTCCACTTGTGTACTGTGCCAACTCTATCAGTCACCTACTTCTGGGGTTCTTAGTGACAGGCTGGTCTCCTTCATTGTGAGCCCTGCAGGCGAAAGGTTCAATGCATGTAGACAGAGAGAAATAAGGAAGGTGCTGTGGATGGAAACCTTCACACTTGTATCTCTGAATATAATCCTGTTCAGAAATAGAAGTTTTGTTGTTCAGTCAATTTGTTCATACACGAATAGGAAGGGTTCTAAATTAAATCCCTTCAGAGTTCTAAAAAGAGCACATGCAATACAGAGACATGTCCACACTCGGAGAGTGGGGGATGGGGGACCAGATGTCACGTGAGGGCCTCCAAGAAACCAGGGAGCACCTGAGACTCTTAACAAGAAAGAAATTGACATGGATGAGGCATTGCCATTGATGTTCATCCACCTTGTGCTTTCTGCAAAGGGACAAGTCGGACCTGAGCTGAGCTGAGAAGGAGAGGAAAGGAGAGGGTATACACCAAAGAGTCTTCTCTCCAAAGAATAAAAGTCCAAGTTTTTCTCGCTCTGCTTTAGATAAGGTACACCCCAGCTGAGCCCTTGTGGTGCAGTAGTTGTGTGACGGACTGCGGCTCACAGGGTTGGCAGTTCAAATCCTGCAGTAGCTCTCCAGGAGCAAGGCTGGGCTTCCTACTCCCACCAGGGTAGTGATAAGAAAAAGAAAGTTAAAAAAAAAGAGGAAAAGGTACACCCCTTTGAGGAGCTTGTACAGCTTCAGGGTTGACATACAAATTCTGAGAGGGGTATCAAAATATTTGTGACTCCGTCGAACCCAATCTCATCATGTTAAATGAGTGTCTTTTTTTGAGATATGAACAGAAAAACAACAACAACAGTAAGACCTAAACAAAAATGGAAGCTCTTGTCCAGGATTGTGGACATGAGAAGTGGAAATCTGTCTCAGTTTATTTTTGCCTTTTCTTATCTTGAAGACGCTCTGGTGGCACAATCAGGTAAGCATTAGATTACTGACCTCAAGGCCGGTGGTTAAAGTCCACCAGCCTGTGATGGAGCAAGCTACTCCTCTCTGTTCCTGGAAAGAGGTGAACAATCCTGGAAATCCCATAGATCGTTGCCGTGAGTCAGAGTCCACGTGACCGCAGTGGGTCAATGCGCTTTTTCTCATCTCTGGGTGTTACTGTGACGTTCACTTGGCATAGTGGTTACATGTTGGGCTGCCAACCTCCAGACATTCGAATTCACCAGCAGCTTCGTGGGAGAAAACCGAGGCTTTGTGCTCCCATAATGATTTGCCATTCCAGAAATCTCTGGGGTAGCTTGGCTCTGTGACAATGCGGGGGAGTGGACACAAAGGCAGTGAGCTGAATGCAAGTGTGAATGCTGACCCTCGTTCTGAACGCGGAGCATGGCAGAGACACTAGACAAGTGTCATCTGATTGCACAATTATCCTGGTAAAGTTTCGTTCCCAGTAGCCTGCTAAGTAAACGGCCCTTGTAGTGTTTTTCTCTCAAATGGCTATTTCCATGTGATAGAAACAGTTGTTGGTTTTAAAACATGCAACAATTTTTGCAGCAATTATATCTTCTTATTAAGTATCTGATAGGCATCAGAGGCATAATTTCCTGTGCTTACTAACTACAAAAGACCTTTGATAATAAATCCCAGTGTTTTCTTTCAAAAGTTTCTATTTTAGTAGGAAAAATGGGGAACACAGGGAAATCACTGTCCAGAGAGACCTAGAAAAATGGCTGACTGGATGTATTGTTTACATGGCACAGAATCTTAGATTGCTTATCTTTTGATGGCACACTGGGAGTAGGAGATTTGAAAGCACCATGGAAACGAACCTTTGCTTTTCTTGATGAGGTTATACCAATAACATCAGGAGACTTTATAATGAAAGTCAGAAATGTTGACCCAAGTGAATATAAGGAGAGCCAGGGTTTTTGTTTTTTCCCTTACGTACTCTTGGGTCCCCTTGTGTTACTTCTTTCACATTATTGCATATCTTTTCTCTTCAAATAACTCCCTTTGGGTTGAATGAAACACTCATTTAGCTGTACCATAAGTCATATGTGTTTCCCAGACATAAGAAGGGGTGGCTGAATAGATAGCTAAATAGCTAGACATAGAAAGGAGATACCTTGGATTGAATTGCAATTGTAAATATTGTTGGGTATGATCAGAACTCCCATAAAACAGCAATTAATTTCAGATAATTACTACTTGGAAACTACATAATTGCATGTTTCCCTCTAGAGTCACCTTGCCTTTGTGCAGAGTCTTTAATCGGTCATGCAGTTAACCTGAAAGAGAAGGGCACTTACAGTAGAATTAAGAACTGTAGCAGTATGACATTCTAAATAGCAATGAGTGAGGCCACTGAGATATTTAATGCAGCTAGTTATTATATCTTTGAAATTAAATCAGGTGGAGAGAAAAAAGTTTGAGTTCTGGGGTTACTTATATCTGAACCTCTCCTCTCCTCATACAGAAGAGCTATATGTGGGTGAATGTGAGGACTCTCCTTGAAGCGGAGATCAATTTCCCTCCCCTGTTTATGAAGGACTGGCCAAATTGGGAGAGTTACAAATAAAGTTTGCTTGATGTTTTTTATTGGGTGCTGTGCAGTCGGTTCCAACTCTCAGACACCCTGTGGACAATAGAACAAAACAAGACCTGCTCATCCTTACAGGATGGCCTAGGTCATCCTTACAGTTGTGATGTTCCAGCCCCGAGACCGATCTCTCCTGTTGATCTCACTCCTTTGCTGCCCTTCTACTTTACCCAGCTTGATGTCCTTTGCCAGGGTCTGATCTCTCCTGACCACATGTCAAAAGTCCACGAGACAGTCTCACCATTTTTGCATTTAAGGAGCATTCTAGCAGTACTTCCAAGACAAATTGTTTGTGCTTATGGCAATCCATGAGACTTCTCATATTCTTTGCCAGCATCATGCTGCAAATACAGCGACTCTTTGTGAAGGATCCCTGATGCTCTTGATTGGACAGTTATGAAGACAGGAATCCTGGGTCAGATGATTTGAGTTTGAAAGTAAGTTCTGTGGCTTATTTTCTGAATAAATGACATTCTCTTAGGACTGTAGTTTTATTATGAACAAAATGAATAACTATATCTTTGGCAGATTGTAAGGACTTTTAAAAGCTAAGTAAAATGTTAGCTAAATGTTTAACATTTGGTAATCGCACAACAAATGCTCATTTATTTTGTGATAACATCTTCCATAAGATATACACTATACAATATAAGTTGATGCCCAAATTTTGATTAAATTTTGTTTTTTTACTCTCATTCAAATACATTTATACTCAGCTAGTCAAAACACATTATTATAACTTAACTAGAATGACATATTTCCTAAGGGTAACCCTATTTTTATATTTTTGGATCATTTAAAAATTATAATCAGGGCACTTAGCATATTTGCCACCAAATATGCATCTCAAAATTTAAATTGTCTTCCTTTTTGATCATCAGAATTCCTCAATGTCTTTTCAAGGACCCTTTCTTTACAAATTCCATGTGCAAGATCCAGAAGGGTGGTTCTATTTACATGTGTTATATATTTAAAAAGCAATATTTTGCATCTCTTATACTAGATATTGTACCGGACCCTTAAGTGTGACTTTTTTTTCACAGAATAACTTTGGGGTTTCTTATATCTGTTTTATTTTTGGAACAGTCAGGGGGTAGGATATTTGAATGGTCACTATTGCATAGTTATAAGAAAATTTTTAGTTTGATGATACAGCAGACCCTTGATTCTCTCATCTGGAAAAAACTAAATATCAGGATCTTGATATGAATCTGTAGTTGCTGATACTGAAACAGGCCCTATATACTAAGATCTTCAGAATCTCTTTAGGCATGAATAATGTCCTGCAGATTCGAGAACAATTTTCAAGGACATAAAACCACCTCCACTGAGTTGATCCCAACTCACAGACATCCTCTACACTGAATAGAACTGCCCTTTTGTGTTCCCAAGACCTGAAACCTTTATGGGAGCAGACAACCTCCACTTTCTCCAGAGGAGAGTTTGGTGGGTGGAGCTTGAACTGAGAGCACTTCAGTTTTGTCGCCAACTGTGCCACCAGGGACCCTTAAGGACATAAAGTAACATTATAGTCTTCTCCTCCTTTTGATTCTTCTAATGTTACATGTGAATCATTAGAATTTTGAATGATTTGAATGCATCACTTTGCATCAGGAAAATGACTCTCCAAAATAAATACGTAAAAAAAATTAAATGATGATGTGATTTAATTACCGTGCACCAGAAATGACCTCAATACAGGATCAGTCTCTTTAACTAAGTGTTCCGAAAGGAGTTATAAATTATACTATCATATTTTCTGGAATCTAAGATGCAATTAATTATAAATTTCACCAGTGATTAGTTTTAGACGTAAATAGTGCACTCATTATTTCTCCAAAATAAAAGACCCTCTCATTACACAACGGTAACAATGTGAAAATCCATGTAAATATATTGTAAAAATAGATTCTAGGTAGAATCCTGAGAACTTGGTTTATGGACTTATGTGGAGATACTACCGTTGGACTAGCAATGGCTACCCATGGATTATTCATTCTACTATGAAATGATATCAAACGTGTAGTTTTTTGAAGCAGTGACCTCCCCAGACCAAAATATATGGACTATATTAAAGAACCAGTAGGGTATTTTGTAGCTCCCAGACTGCATGGGGAGTAGATCAATATTATGTGTTGACTCAAACAATAAAAGTCTGACGTTCAAGTTTGGATTCAAACTAATAATTGAAAACAATGAACTACATTGTGTGGACTCTGAAAAAACAAGTGCTGTTGATGAGCCTCTGGGTGGGAAAGCATAGCCAAGAAAGGTATGATGGAAATCCTTAAGTGGTCTTTGTTTTTCTAGGTGTGGTTTAAGTCAGTCTTCACTCATACAAACCCTGCGTGCAATGCTGTCTGCTCCTGTGCCATCTTCAGAATTGTTGTCATGTTTAAAGGCTTTGTTACAGATACTGTCAATCCATCTTGTTTAGGAACTTTGTCTCCTTCTGTGAGTCTCGTCACGTATGATGTCTTACTTCAGGGACTGGTCCCTCTTGCAGAAGTGTTCAAAGTATTTGAGATGAAGTCTCACCATCCTAGCTTCTATGGGCCATTCTAGTGGTACTTCTTCCTAGACAGAGCTGTTCATTCTCCTGGTCATGACATATTTATTATTCTTCATCAAAGCCAAATGCACACCCATTCATTCTTCTTAGGTCTTCCTTATCCATTGTCCAGTGTTGGAGACCATTGCAGCATCATTGCTTGGGTCAGGAACATCTTAGTCCTTAAAGTGATGTCCGCTCTTTAAGGCATTAAAGCAGTTTCCCCAATCCCACAAATTTGTCCAATAAAATGTGCTATTCAATTACTTGACTGCTCTTTCCATGAATGTTGATTGTGACTCAAGTAAAATGAAATCCTTGATAATTGCAATCTTTTCTCTGTTTATGATGATGCTATTTATTGGCTCACCTGTGAGTATTTTTCTTTTCTTCATACTAAGATGTACTCCATACTCGAGGCTGTGGTCCTTGATCTTCATCAGTCAAGTCTTCTATTCAGCAAGGAAAGTTGTGTGCGCTGTGCATCCCAGGTTGCTAATGAATCTTCCTCTAATGCTGATGCTTCTTTCTTTTTCATCTTGGTGGATTATTTGCTCAGCACACAGATTGGATAAATATGTTGAAAAGATGCAAGCCTGAAGTACATGTTTTCAAACCCTGTTGTCTCCCCTGTTTGAATGACTACCATTTCTTCCATGTACAGTGCTGCATGAACAAAATTAAATGTTCTGAACATCGCATTGTTTAAAATGTTATCCAGAGGTTTTTCTTATAACTTGCAGCTGTGGTCCCAGTGAACTGCTTAAAATGAATAGCTCATCTACACATAATACTCCATTTTGTCATGTATTTGTAAATCCTAACCTGGATGGTCTCATTTTTGGAGTTGCCCATTATGCTAATAGGGCAGAATTAAGGGGGGGGGTGTATCTTGAGTCATTACCTTGCCTGAGGATATGACATAAATAACTACCTTTTTGTCCTTAATGATATGACATATGATTCTTCTGTCCATCTCGCTATTAGTCCCACCTAATGAGTGGGTGGAATTATATCCAGGATAGGATATGCAAAACACTAACAGAGAGGATTGGTTCTTGTGGGTTGTCATTCTGCTGTGTAGAACAGAGTCAACCCAGAAGCAGGAATAGAAAATTCCGGAGACCAGCACAGAAGAACAGTCATTAGCAGAATACGTTTCAGTCCTCTCCCTGCCTGAAATGGTGCAATCAGTAGAGGTTCTACCACACCAAACCAGAGACTGAGACAAGGAGACCATGAAATAGGGCAGAGAATCCAGGCCAAGGCTGTACCACAGTGAGTCAGAACAGCAGTTCAGCGGTCTGGCTCATGGAGGAAGAGTCCAAGCAACCATGTGGCTCTGAGGCTAAGGATGAGGGAGAGACAAGGCTGCTGGCTGAGGAGAGACTTTCCTTTAGACCCCCAACTGTATCCATCCTGTTTTATGATCCTGCCTTGTGATACCCTGCTAACTTCCCTAATAAGCTCCCATAATCATGAGTATTATTTTTAAAATCTAAGTGGTCCTTGCAAGTATTATCAAACCCATCAGAAAAGTTAAGTGCTGTGGAAGGAATGTTTGGCATCAGAATAGGTAAGGAAAGATGGAGTCACAGACCTCTGCCCTCTGGCAATTGGCCTTGGACTGGCATAGAGGTTGATTCTTCTTTTCTCCTGTATAGTTAAAGGAGGTCATGTGTGGCCTTCATGCTGTTTTCTCATATGGTCTGTGTCCAAAATATATAAATGCTACCATACAGTTCCCTTTTTTGCTCTAAATCTTGCATCTGGACCATTATCCTCTGATCTCTGGTTCTAGAAACATGAACTAGCAGCCTATCACTGATTGACCACCATCCACATTCGTGCGAGTTGGTATCCTGTCTTCTAACCTGCCAGTTTGGGTTCATCAGCACCTGTCATGACATAAGTGAAGCTAATCCTCCAAACTGAGGAACTTGGAACTCTCTAACCACCACGACTGTGTAAGCCATTTCCTTGATAGTTTGTAAGACATTGCAGTGAATTACAAAACCATAGTGCAAGGGTCAGAAAACTCTTGAGATCGAAGAACCAATCTCTCCCTCCTAACAACTTTAAAATCACTCAAGAGCCTTAAATATGTTTTTCCATATCAACGAAATTGCTGCAATCTGAAATAATCGCCTTCAAATGTTTTCAGTGTTGCTTCAGAGCCACACATTCACACTGAAAAAGCCATGTATGGCTCAAGAGCCACAGTTTGCTGACCACTGCCTTAGACAAAAAAAAAAAAAGAGTTTTGGGGGTGTAGTTAATTACACAATGGGTTGCTAACTGCAAGGTCAAAAATTCCACCTTAAAGCTTTGTAGCCTTGGTGGCTGTGAGTTATTTATGATTGCCTCCATAAAAGTAAGAAACCAGGAGGGGTAGTGCTGAAAGAAGGAGGAGCAGTAAATGTTAGCGATGAAGGACCAGAAGAGCAGTTTGAAAAAACTGAACCTTTGGTACATCTCTATCCTCTTCACTGGGGCCAGGTATAAACTCATCCCTTTAAAAGAAATTATTCATGCAGTACCCCAGATGAAGAGAACTGGGTAACACTAATTGTTCCCAACCTCAGCAGCTCATTGAAATCATTTGGGGATTTTTGTAATACTAATATTTAGGGCCTATCCCTAGAGATTCTGACTTAATTAGTTAGTCTGGCATGGGATTTTTAAAATTGCCTCCACATAATTTGAAAGCCATTTGGCTTGATGCAGCATAATTTGAAAGCAGCATAATTTGAAAGCCATTTGGCTTGATGACACCTGATAAGGTAGATCTGTAATATCAAGGAGGATGCAGATGAACAGTTTGAGGTTAACCTCTGAAGAGATTTCTTCAGGGGAAAGACAGTATTTGACACTGGTTATTTGCTGATCAAGATTTACCAATGATGAGATATACAGAGAGTCATGCTTAACAATTTTCAACTATATTTTTAAAAAGGAATAGTAAATTATTTGAATGACAGAATTAGAAATTTCAAAGTTGTTCACCAGGATGTACAGTGACAATAGCCATGCCAAACAAATGACTGCATAAAAGGAGAATGGAAATGGTTACATTCAGCAGCAGAACATCTATCTTCAAATAAAGTGTTTTGTGTGGTGTTGAGCTCCATAGGTGTCTTCAATATCATGTGACAAAAAGTATTGTTTTCCATTAATAGCTATATGGTATTGGGCCCAAAAGAAGTAGTAAACTCTCTGTGTAACGGAATTAGAGACATCACAGATACATAAGGACATAGATGAGTACGACTGCCCATTTTCAGAAGGAAGCGAAGAAGGTGGTTTGAAGAAGAAAAAATAGAGTTGAGGAGAATCACAGAAATTTGACCCTGCTTACAAATATTTGAGAGGTCTTGTGAAATGGTGCTGTTGTCAGAGGCCGTTGAGTTGGTTCAACCCATTGTGACCCTATATCCAACAGACTAAAACTCTGGACTTGCCGCATCCTCATCACAACTGTTCTTATGTTGAGCTCACTGTGACAGCCGCGGTGTCAATCCATCTCGTTGAGGGTCTTCCTTATCAAGCATGACGTCCTTCTCAGGACTGATCTCTCCTGACAACATGGCCAACGTACATGAGATGAATCTCCCACTCCTACCTTCAAGGGGTATTCTGACTGTACTTTCTCCAAGACACATCTGTTTGTTATCTGGGCAGTCTGTGGTACTTTCAAGAGTGTTTGCCAGCACCATAATTCAAGTGCTTCAATTCTTCTTTAGTCTTCTTTATTCTGTGTCCAACTTTCACATGAGTAGGAAGCAATTGGAAATACCCTGGCCTGGGTCAGGCGTACCTTCGTCCTCAAAGTAAGCTTATGATTTTCAACACTCTAAAGAGTTTGGGGCAGTAGACTTACCTAAGGCGTCATTTGATCTCTCTGCTGCAACTTCCATGATCATGGATTCTAGATCAAACAGAGATGACATCCTTGTCAACTTCAACCTTTTCTCTATTTACCTTAATGTCACCTTTTAGTCCACTTGCGAGGATTTTCATTGTCTTTACATTGAATTGTAGTCCATAGGGAGGGCGACAATCCTTGACCTGCATCAGCAAGTTCTTCAAGTCCTGCTCACGGTCAGCAAGCAAGGTTGTGCCATGGCTGTTTGGTGGCTGTAAGGCTCAAAGCTATGTCACTGGTATTTCAAAAAACAGCAGTATCTTGTGGAATAAGAATTAGATGCATACAGAAGACATTCTTAGTTAAAAATAAGAGCAATGGAAAGATGAGTAGAAGCTATTAGGTAAGACACAAAGACTTACTATGGAGAAGATTAGAAATCCTGATGTTCAGACTACTCTGGACGAAGCAAGAACTTCCTAACAGAAAAGTCCAGAGGTAAAGTGAATTGCTTTGGATAACAATGAAGGAATTCCCATCACTGAAAGCCTGCCAAGTCTAGAAAAAAGAGACAATAGGTGGCCCCATCTTCCATCATGATCATTTTTGATCCACTGATTATTACACTTGCAAAGTTATGGAGCTTATCAGAAAAGCTAACTTATCAAAAATGTACGCTTTAGCTTTGTGCTTGCCTGTGTTGGATTAAAAAAACATGTCTGATCTTTGTCCTAAGCAATAAGCCTCTCCCCAATTGAGTTTTCCCTTTTGTTACATATGTTCATTTTTTTATGGTTCTGACCCGTCTTCTATTTCTTTTTGCCATAATGCAGTCTTAATTCTTAACAAGAATAAGGAATTTAGAAAATGTAAGTTGTAGACGTTTTCTTTTTGGTTATACTATTTGCTCTAAAAAAAGTTTACTGAGTTCCAATTTTTAAAAAATCAAAATAATGCATAAATATGTCTTGGCAACATAGTGATCCTATATTTATTCCTAGTTCTGCCTATGGTCTGCTTAAATTGCTGCCTTCCCATCTACTACATTACTCCCTTTCTGCTATGACATGGGGAGATTATTCTGTCAGCTCACAAAAGATTTCCATTTCAAAAAGGCTCTCCCTTCCCTTTGGCCTATATTTCTACCATGATTCCTCAGGGAGAAGGATATACTATGTGAAATCAAACAAGGCCACATATTATGCATCTTGATCAATGTGTTCGGTTCTAAAACAATTCATTTTACAGCATGAAACATTATCATTTGTCCAGTTTGTAAAGCACACCTGACTTATCAGAAAGCTACACAGAGTCCCTGAGTTGTTGAGCATTTTAAGACTGTTGGTCATTGATGTGTGATAATTGAACACCTGCAACACCCCAGCTCACTGCTGGTGCCTGAGTGGTGTGAAGAGCAAAATAGTATCCTAAGTTTGGCCTCATAGAACATGGTGTCTGGGGGAGAAGGGCACTAACTAGGACACCACCCTAATAAATATGAAATGTAAAGATGATGAGTGCTATTGATCAGGAAGCTTAGATGTGACTTACTTAATCAAACAACTATTATGGCTAAAAGCAGAGCTCTTCGGTTTCTCAACTGAACTTAAAAGTCTAAAGGTAAAGGTAAAGGTTCAATGGTAAAGGTAAAGGCCATGGTAAAAGTTCAATCCTCAGAAAAGTCTGCTCTTATTTCTCCAGCCACTATCTCACATATTGCCAGTCTCATTCCCCATAGCATTGAGAGCTCGTTCCAATGATCTTATTTACCTTCTCAAGTCTAAGATCTGTAAGACAGTTTTATTTTTGTCTTGCTAGCCCTTTGTCCCAGGCAACATAGTTTTGTGTTATTGTTGCTGTCTGCTGTCCAATTGGTATTGACTCCTAGCGATCCAATAGGACAACAGAATTGCCCCTAGAGGGTTTCCTGAGCTGTAGTCTTTATGGGAAGGAGCCTGCTGCACCAATATTTAAGTGCTCAGCTTCCAAACAAATGATGAGTGGTTCAAATGCACTCAGCAGTTCTATGGAATGTAAGGCTTGGCAGTCAAATTCCATAGTAAAGGAAACCCAATTCTACGCAGTCATGTCGTGTCACTATGAGTTGGAATCAAGTCACTAGCATCCATAAACAACAAAAAAAATTTTATGGAAGCAGATTCCACATAATCACTTGTAGGTTCCATCTGCCAACTTTTCAATTAGCAGGGGTGGATGCGATCATTACAGTCTGCCTAACTCAGAGTATGGTCTTTTCCATATCCTCCCATGCAGACAAAAGTTGTAGAGTGAAAAGGAAGAGAGAGGAAGAAATGATGTATTTGAACTGTAGTATTGGGTGCTCCCTTCAGCAGCACATATACTAAAATTGAACTGTAGTGTTGGAAAAGAAGACTAATATATCATGGACTTCCGTAGCACAAGCAAGGTAGACTTAGAAGACAACTTCATTCAACTCAAATGTTCCTTAGAAGTGATGATCGTGAGATTTCAGCTGATTTTGGACATATTATCAGGGAAGACAAATCACTCATACAAAAGAACAGCATTTTCATTAAGCTGAGGATCAGCATAACTAAAGGAATCCCTCAGTGAAATGGATGGACATCATTACCACCATGTATTCAAATTTATTAGCTTGAAGATGGCACAAAACTGAGCAACATTTACAAGACATTCGCCTAGAGAGCAACTAATAACAACAACCTTTAAACTGGCTGCCATTTCTAAGAATGAAAGAAAAAATGAGGGGCTGAGCCCCAGTGGCGTAGTGGTTGTGTGCAGGACTGCGGCCCACTGGCTTGGGGGTTCAAATCCAGCAGCAGCTCTCCAGCAGCAAGGCTAGGCCTCACACTCCCACCAGAGGGCAGTGATGCCAAAAAAAAATGATGTCCTACAGGTACAGAAAAACCATGTAGAACCAAAACAAGGGTCAAAACTTCAAAAGGGGGCTTATTAAAAATAGATATTAATTTTCTACAGCAGGCACTTCCTCTGGTAATCCAACCAACAGCTAGAATAGGGAATAAGTGAATAAAAGTCATTCTCTGTGATCATCTCTAAAAAATATGGTCATCACCCAGTTCTTACGCGTCTTTTAGCTTCCTTATTGCTAAGAAATGATCCTGTCCTCTTAAAGTATAGTACTAACCACAGGTGCCACGGAACTCACATGGCATGGGCTCAGCCTTCAGCCTTCTTCCAGCCTGTCGGGGCCTTTCATTGGTAATGCTCTCTCTCTCTCTTGTCCTCATCTGGCCATGTTCCAGCCCATAGACCAAGGAACCCATCCCCTTTCTTAACAGAGATTCTGATGCCCAGGAGTCTAGGAGTTCTTGTTCTAATAGGCCCACTCCTACTTTAAGGTCCTGCAAGGTGTTCTTCCCCCAAAGTCTGTGCTCAGGCCAGAAATAGTTGCTTGCTGTGGGAAGACTTGGATGTGAGAGCGTAAGGTGCCCATAGTCTTTTTTGGGGGGAGGGGCATAACTGCCCTCTGGTGGGAGTAGGAAGCTCAGCCTTGTTCATGGTGAGCTGCTGCTGGATTTGAACCACCAACCCAGTCCCTGCAGTCCCGCCCACAACCACTATGCCACCAGGGCTCAGCCCTGTATCCATAGCCTTGCAGGAGATGTTCTTCATGGTAAAAAAAAAAAAAATAGACATATGTTTGGGAGGAGAGGGAGGATGGGTCTCCCTTTTCTCATGATTGATGCTATTCAACAGATTCTCTGTCTTTGTCACCAGGGCAAATCCTGAGAATGTCACCCCCACCTCTGGTAGTATAATAAGCTTTGCTCATCTTGTCTTCTGTCTCAGAGAATATTTGACTCTAGTTACTGATAACATAAGATTCTCAAATTCCTATCCCCCGTTTTATTTCCCTCATTGCCGTCTTTTCTTACTACATTACTTCTAAATGTCACTACACTTCTTCCTCCATCTCTTATCAGTCCTCTGATCTAGTCTGCCATTGGAAGAGATTTTCCAGATTTACCTGAAACCCCTTAGATGCTCAGCAGTACTTTATTGAATGCATTCTGAACATCTTGACTTGGCACATGCTGGATTGCTCCCCCACTTGCTCCTGCGCCCATCTTGTACAGTGACAGGGAAGGAAGGGCCCATTCTTCCACAGCTCTGTATATTAGCACATGCGGTTTTCTTGACCTAAAGCACCTTCTCCCGTTTCACATTCACTCCAGCTTTTCTCAAATCAAGAAAACCTTTCAGAAGCTGTCTCATAATTCTGTGCTAGGTTGGAAGCAAAGACTAGTCTGTTGCCTTTGTATTCTCAGTGGCAGACACACAGGTGGTTTTTAAAAAATATTTGTTAAAATAACTATAATTAGTTCTATGTAAGGCATCCGGATTTCTTACATCTTCCATCATCATTTTCAAAACAGAAAATCACTTTCCACTTTTGGTTTGCAAGAACAGTATTTGTTATTCTTCATTTAATATAAAATTAGGACCCTGGAGGTAAAAACACACAATTTACATAACTGAAAATACTGCTAGTAAATAAACACTGTGAAAAATGTTTATCCATACCAGTAATCAAGAAATGCAAATTAAAGTAATATGGAGAAACAGTTTGCACAGTAGACTACCCCGAATTATTCAATAACAAAACCTAAGGTTGATTACAGTAAAATTGTTACACAGTTATTGGCTTCAGTTCTTGTAAATTGGTACCATCTTGTGAGAAGCAATTTGGCAATATTTATTTGGAAGTCATGAAGATATTCATATCCTTTGGTCTAGTAATTTGACCCTTGAGATTTACCCTATTCAATTTGTTGATTTAATGCTACAAAATATCCAGTGTTTTATAATTTCAAAACACAGAAAATAGTCTAATTACCCAAATGTATCTTAAGTTTGGATAAGATATTTACAACCCACATAACTAACAAATAATTCAGATAAAAACATGTAAAAATGTTCCACAGATTAATATGCGAAAAACACAAACACCAGCAGAAAAGCATTTGAATCAGCACATCATACATGTGGGGAAAAAAGGTAGTCAATAAACCTGGAAGGATATTCAACTTCATTGGTATTCAGGAAAGGGGAAATTAAAGCTATCATTTACACTTACCAAATACGCAAAATGAAAACCTGACAGCCAAGTATGGATTGCTCCTACCTCGTGACTTAGCAAATTTTCTCCTAGGCTGTATTCCAGAACATTTTCAATTACGTCAGGATATATTTTATAAAAGCAAAGTACTAGAGCTAACCCAAATATCTATCTTCAGGTAGATGAATAAAATGATGCTAGGTTCTACAATGGAAACCGTAGATGGTAAAAACAGTTAAACACTTATCTGCAAACTGAAAGGTTAGAGGTTATAGTCTTCCCAGAATTGCACAGGAAAAAAGGTCTGTCCATCTAGTTCCATAAAAAGATCAGTTACAGAAAACCTTGTAGAGAACAGTCCAACACTGAAACACATGGGAACTCCATTAGTAAGAATTGAATCCAAAACAATGTCTCCTGCCTAAGAGAAGGGCACAAAAGTGTTAATTATCAAAAAATTTCGACCTGTTGTCATTGAGTGCAGTACAGAGTTGAACAGGTCCTTTGGGTTCAAGTCTATGAATTTTAGGAGAGAGGTCACCACATTTGTCTCCCTCAGAGTGACTGGTGGGTTTGTTCCATCAACTCTTTGATTAACAGCAGAGTACTTTGACTTCTATGACACCCAGGCAGTGGCTGCTGCTTCTTCTTCTTCTTCTTCTTCTTCTTCTTCTTCTTCTTCTTCTTCTTCTTCTTCTTCTTCTTCTTCTTCTTCTTCTCCTTCTCCTCCTCCTCCTCCTCCTCTACCTCCTCATCCTCCTTCTTCTCCTTATTCTTATTCTTCTTTAAATACCTTTATTGGAGGTTCTTACATCTCTTATCACAATCCATACATTCATTCAGTGTGTCCAGGACATTAGCACAAAGGTTGCATCGTCATTTTCAATGCATTCTCTTCCCACTTGAGACCCTCATATCAGCTCCCTATTTCTTCCCCCTCCCTCCCCTACCTACCCTCACTCACAAACCCTTGATAAATTATAGATTATTACGTCCCTATCTTACATTGTCCTCTGTCACCCCTTACCAACTTTTCTGTTATTCATACCCCTGGGAGGGGGTTACAGATTGACTCTTGTGATCAAGTCCCCTTTTCTCTTCCCACTTTCCCCTAATCCTCCAGGTATCTCTACTCTCATTATTACAATGGAGACCTTTGGCCTTGAGGAATTTATCTATCCTGCATTCCGTTTAGCAGGCTCTTATCTGTAGCAGTGTGCATGCTCTTATCTAAATCAACTTGCAAGGTAGAATTGAGGTCATGATAGTGGGGTGAAGGAAGCACCAAAGAAATAGAGGAAAGTCGTGTATTTCACTGGTGCTATACTGCACCCTGACTGGCTCATCTCTTCCCTGTGACCCCTCTGTGAGTGAATGTCCAATTGTCTACAGCTGGGCATTGGGTCTCCCCATGCCTCCACCCATTCACAGTGGATATGATTTTGTTCTGGGCTTTAGATGCCTAATACCTGATTCTATCAACACCTCATGACCACACAGGCTGGTGTGCTTCTTCCATGTAGGCTTTGTTGCTTCTCAGCTAGATGGATGCTTGTTAACTTCAAGGCTTGAAGACCCCAGAGGCTATTACTTTTGATGGCTGGTATCATCAGTTTTGTTCACCAAATTTTCTTATGCACCCATTGTATTTGCAGTGATCATGTTGGGAAGGTGAGCATCACAAAATGCTGGATTGTTAGAACAAAGTGTTCTTGTATTAAGTGAGTACTTAAGTTGAGTCTCAATGTCCATCTGCAACCTTCATTCTTAACATATAGATATGAGTACATAGTTCTATTCTATATATATGTGTGTATGTGTGTGTGTGTATGTATGTATTTAGGCCTCTGTAAATGCTCTTTGCCTCCTGGTTCTATCTTCTGTTTCCTTTTACTTTCCTCTTGTCCCACCATCATGTTTGGCATTCATTCAGGTTTAGTAATTCCTCACTGCTACATTGGCCTTGGTTAAGCCCCACTAGGCATCCTATGACCTTCCATCCATTGATTTTAGTTCACTTGCTGTTCCCTCATCCCTGCAATAGTCCATCCCCTTTCCTTTCTTCCCCCTCCCCTTCTCCCGTATCCCCCCGCCCCCAAACCATTGGTCCCATTCTTTTCATTTCTGAATTATTGATCCTGCCTAGCTTATCTAGATAGACATGCAGATACATTAATAAGTGCCAAAACCAGGCAGGGCCAAATAAAACAACAAAGGAAGTCAAAACCAACAAAACAATAACCACAACAAAATGCAATAACAAAAAGAGATCAACAATAATAAAAATGAAAAAACAACTATAAACAGTTCAAGGTCTGTTTGTTGGCCTTTATAAGTGTTTTCCAGTTGAGTCTGTTGGGGTGCCACACTCTGTCTCCCAAGTCTATCTTTGGTATTCCCCAAGGGTTCATCAGTCTGCTCCCCCTGCTGCTCTGCTGCATACCCTCAGTGTCAGGCCCCAGTGTGATGGGGCCAGACCGTGCACTATTCCTGCACTGTGTCTCCAGTGCTGTCTGCGCAGCACCATGGTTCAGTGAGGGACGCCATGTACCATGGTGTGGCCGACCGTATGGTCCTCCCTCTGCATTGTATGCTCCAAGCAGGCCAGTACATTGTCCTCAGGGCTTGACACCAGACTTCTTATAGGAGATATTGGCAGAGCAAAGCTACCAAATATTATCAGTGATCTGGAGAAGGTACACAGACTGTAATATTGATTGGAAAGATTGAATTTTCTGCATCATTATGCATTATCCAGATGAAGCAACAAAAAATTATAACTATTCTCCCATTTTATATAAAATGTGGTAAAACAAACGATATGATTGGATTTGGATATATTTTAACTGTACATTTTACCTCTGCATTTGTTCTTCATTCCTCCCACTAAGAGCCTTGCCAATTCAATAATAAAATACCAAATACAAAACACCGATACAAAATCCCAAAGCAGGAGTCAGGCATTCATCGATTGAAGGATACCAAAGAGAAACAGAAAAAATGCCTAGTTTTTCATTTCAAAGTAGATTGTGGGAGTCCCTAACAAAGGAAATAAAGTCTGTTAACTTGCAGGAACTGGGTATGATGGAGCTCACTAAAACAAGATGAATTTTATACAATGAATAATAAATGAGAAAGATTATACTGGAAAGAATCTATATTTCGCTTCTCCTAAAAGCAGTGCAAAATAGCTCGGGTGGAGTGTTACAGTAAGAATAAGAACACAGAAAGTGTTCCACGTGGGTGTGGCAGGAGGGCCACATAGATGCAGCTACAAAGAGATCAACAATCAAAGATACATACATGGTTGAATGATCTTCATTTGGCCATCTGCCAACCTAGTTCAATCCCCCCTGACCACTAACACCTTGAAACTGTGATGTTACCTTAAGGGAAAAAAAATGAGTAAATAGTTGAATCTACCTGGAAATAATTTTATTGGTTTCTATTTCAGAATCATGAATGCCTAAGATACAAATAGATATGTGATATAAAAGCAAAGGTGAGTTGATAGCACTTTGTTCATTGTTACATGCTATATGTGTGTAACAGAAGGAAGCACAGCCCAGTACTGCGTCATCCTCACAATTGTGATGTTTGAGTCCACTGTTAAGAGTTACTGAAGCCAATCCATCTCATTGAAGGTCTTCCGCTTTTCCACTTTCTACTTTACCAAACATGATTCCCCCCACCCACCCCTCCCCACCATGAACTGGTATCTCCTGATAACAAGATTTTTTTTTCCCATGAACTAGTGTTTCCTGATAACAAGTGCAAAATATGTGGCACGAACTCTCACCACCTTTGATTCTTGGGAGTATTCTGCCTACACTTCTTTCAAGACAAATGAGCTTGTTCTCACAGTCGCGGGTAGTTTTAATACTCTTCACCGACACCATGAGTCAAAGGTATCATTTCTTCTCCTATCCAACTTCCACATGCATGTAAGACAATTGAAAATACCATTGTTTGGATCCAGTGAACTTTAGTTCTCCAAGTGATGTCTTTGCTCTTTAGGTCTTTACAGAGGCTTTGTGCAGCAGTTTTGCCCAGGGTGATATGTCATTTCAATTCTCAGTTGCTGCTTCCATGAGGATAGATCATGGATCCACATCAAATGAAATAATTGAAAATTTGAGGCCTTGCTCCATTTATTATAATGTCTATGGGTCCAGTTGGGAGAAGTTTATTTTCTTGACATGAGATTGCGATCCATACTATATGCTGCAGTCTTTGATTTCATCAGCAAGTGCTCCAAGCCCTGCTTGCTTTGAAAAACCAAGATGGCGTCATCTGTATATTGCACATTGTTAATAAACCTACCTGCAATGCCATCTTTTTCTTCATACAACCCAACTTTTCAAATTACTTTTTATCATACAGAATGAATAAGCATGAATGATGAAAGGATACAACTCTAATACACACTTTTCCTTATTTGGAATTTCCTCTGTTTGAAAGAGTGTCTGTTCGTCTATGTGCAAGTTCCATATAACCACATTGAAGTACTCTGGTACTCTCATTCTTTGCAGTGATTCCCTAAGTATGTTTATGATCCACAGAGTTCACTGTCTTTGCCTAGTTGGTAAAACACAAGTGAAAAAAAGAACACAGGTGAATCTCTTCCCAAAATTCTCTGTTCTTGACCCACACTCATCTCACCACACCCCAGCCCCAACCCCTGGTATTCTGTTTTGTTTTTAATTTGTTATGAAAGTGACACATTGAAATCATATTAAAATATATAAATGGAAGATCTAAAACACAATATCACCAGCTACAGGAAACATGATTAACCTTTGTCTATATCTCTCACATGAAGGCTAGTTTTTGAGCATGGATTTAGGACAGGAACAGAGTTCAAGGTAGAGCATTAAATGGATCTTTGTTGCATAGAGTTTGGGAAATGTTGTTATCACTATATCTATATTTTTTATCCCATTAAAAAGAAATGTGTGGCTTGGCATAAAAATATTCTGAAAGAAACACTAGATTTTTATTCATACTTTGTTTCTAAAGATAGCTTGAAAGATTTTACATAAGCACATGTTTCTTCTAAGATTGAAAAAATTATAATGCCAACTCTATTTTTGAAAAATGAAATCTATTTAGGTTCAAGGTACCTACTGCTCTCTTCCTACCAGACAACTAGTGTCTTTTCAGAATCTAAATTCATTGTATTGTAGGATTCATTGTACCCACCTATAAGGAGATAAATTTTCTTTGTTATGAAACTGACACACTGAAAAAACATCAAGAAGATATAAAGTGAATATTCAAATCACTCATAATGTCACCAGTTATAGAAAACCATGATTAACCACTGTATATATATATATATATATATATATATATATATATATCCTCCTGTGAAGGATGTTTTAAACATAGATTTAGGAAGATAATCCTCTCTCATTTTAGCATTTCTTGGAGAAGTTACCAACGTTTCAGAAAAATGTTCAGAGTTTAAATTTATAAAAATATGTGTGTGTGACTACTTTACATGAGTGTAGAAATGACTTTTGTATGTTTCAATAAATGACTGTTTTATGTAGATTGATTCCTAAAGGTAATAATCTCATAGAGATCATGACTACAGGAAGATCATTCCCCATTTTCTGAGTTATAGTATTTAATTATCTTTATATGTCTACATTTATCTTTTAACAGAATATTCTAAATGCATGTGAGTATAAACAGAGTAGCCTCTATAACCAAATACTTAGCTTAAATAATGATCAATTCATGGTCGATCTTAATATTTCTATGTCCCCATTCAGTATCCACACCATCCGCACAGCTATTTTAAAACTTTTCAGACATGATTTTTCATTCTGGTTTTCTAACTTTTTGACACAGTTATATCATATATAAAATTATAAACTTAATTTTACTTATTATACTCCTCATATTAAATAGTATATTAAATGAATGGATTTTTTAGCATTAAAATTGAACAAGAACGTTATCAGTAATTTGAAACAGGAAAAAGAAGTCATAAAAATGACCAAGAGGGATTAGGATAAAGAATAAAATGATCAAATTTTTAAAAACCCTTTGTAAAACAAAAGGAGCTCTTGTGGCACTGTCAGGTGAACTCTTGAACTGCTAAGACGAAGGCCACCAGTTCAAACCCACCAACAGCTCTGAGAGGGAAGAGGCCAGCTGCTGCCACAGAGGTGCAAAGCCTCGAAAACTCTATATTGGGTTTCTATGGGTCAGAACCAACCCATGGCCGTGAGTTTAGGGTTACAGCGACCCAGCGCACTGCCTAACATTCTATTTTGATTTTCATTGGCTGTAAACCATGTTTCTGAAACTATGAATCTTTATTGACTCAGATCGCTTCATCTCTCTCTCCTGGAGTGACTAGCAGATTTGAACTTTGGACCTCATGTTTAGCAGCCTAATGCTCATCCCAATTAAACACTAGATAAAAATGAAACCAAGCTCCCTACCATTCTAGTCAATTCAGACTCAGTATGGCCCTATAGGACAGGATAGAACTGCACTTGTTAGGGTTCCAACACTGGAAAACTATACAGGAGTAGAAAGCCCCTTCCCTTTTTAAGTCATTTTATTGGGGGCTCATACATCGTTTTTCACAATATATAAATAAGCATACTGTGTGAAGCACCCTCACATGTCCACTTCTATTATCATTCTCCAATTGTCCGCCTTTTCCCTTAAGGCCCTAGTATCGGCTTTTCCATCCCTTCCCCTCTCCCCCTGCCCTCTCCTCCCCACCAACCCTCAATACTTTATACATTGTTATTGTTCTGTCATATATCACACTGCCCAACCTCTCCCCCAACCCAATCCCCTGATGCGCATCCTTCAAATAGGAACTTATGTGTATATCCTTGCCGTTGGTTCCATCTTTCTACCCCACCTTCTCTCTACCCTTCCAGCCTCTCCAATCTAACCATTGGCCCGAAGGGACTCATCCATCTTGGTTTCCCCATATCTCCAGCTCCCCTCTATGCTAGTGTGACTTCTCCAGTCCATCTGGATTTGCAAGGTAGAGTTGGGACCATGATGGTTGGTGGGAGGGAGGAAGGCTTCAGGAACTAGAGGAAATTTGTATGCATCATCACTACCTGGCTGCCCCTTGACTGGTCTGTCTCCTCCCCGTGGCTCCCCTATAAAGGGGTGACCAATTACCCACCGGTGGGCCTTAGGTCCCACGCTGCTCTCCTCCTCCATTGTAATGAAGTGATTCTTGTTCTTTGGTGCTCGATATCTGCCCCCTTGGGCCCCTCTTGATCACAAAGGCTGGTGTGCTTCTTCCATGTGGGCTTTGCTGTTTCTGCACTGACTGGTGACTCGATTATCTTCAAGTCTTTGAGACTCCAGGCATTCAATCATTTGGTAGCTGGGCATCATCATTTCTTCTACTCTGTTTGCCTATGTATCCATTTGTCTTCAGCGATATCAGGAGTCAATTGGTCCATTGATTTTGATTTTTGTTCTTTGATATCTGATTGTTTCAGGACTTCATTATCCCACAGGCAAATGATTTTCTTTTATGGTGGGTTTTGTTGCTTCTGAGCTAGATGGCTGCTTGTTTATGCTCAAGCCTTTAAGACCTCGGATGCTATGTCTTTTGATAGCTGGGCACCATTTGTTTTGTCACCACTCTTGCTCATACTCCTACATATCCTCAATGGGTACCTTGGGGATGTGTGCACACAGTGATATATGTTTGTTTTGGGGTTTTTTTTCCCCATTTGATGTCTATTGCCTAGACCTTTCACCACTTTCACCACCATGACCTGACCATGCTGGCTGTTGTGCTTCTTCTGTTTGGCTGTGGTCTCTTCTCAGGTAAATGGCCTATTGTTTATCTTCAGGCTTTCAAGACCCCAGACGATATATTCTTTGATGGCTGGACACCATCAGCTTTCTTTACCACATTTGTTTGTGCACCCATTTTACTTCAGTGATTGTGTTGGACAAGTGAGCCTCAAAGAATGCCAGATTCACAGAACAAAGTGTTCTTGCATTGAGGGAGCACCAGGGTCAGGGCCCAAGGTCCACTTGCTACCATAATATTTGGCCTATAGATATGTTCTTAAATTTATTCCCAGCTTATAATAGATAGTTGTATCTATGTATGGACATACCTATATTTAGACCTCTGTAAGTGCCCTTTGCCTTCTAGCTCTTTCCTGTTTCCTTCCATCTCCCTCTTGTCCCACCATCATGTTCCACCTTCATTGGCATTTCATTGTTTCCTCACAGATTCATTGTCCTTGCTTAATCCCGACCAGACCTCCCATACCCTCCTTTCCATCGATTCCTAACCACTTACTGCTCGCCCAACCCGTCCATGTGCTTGTCCTCCCCCACCCCCTCTCCTCTCCTCTCCCGTGCCCCCAGGAATCGTTTGCCCAGACATTTCTGTGGCGCAATGGGTCTCCAGAGGGATGTATTCCTCTGAGCATCATGTGTTGACGTGGAACTTGGACCTGCTCTCTTTTTCTTCCTCCCTTCTTTTCTTTGTCCCTGTGGGTGTGGGATGCTTGTCCCTCCCCCACCCTGTTCTCTGCCACACCCACTACTAGAGATGGAGTCCATCTGACTCGGGTTGCATCCGGCTCTATAGCTCTCTTTTCTCGCATCCTTCCATGCTTCCACATTGTCCTCATGGTTGGGGGCTTCGTGGTGGGAAATGCTCACCCACTCTGGTTTCTGTGGAGACAAGACCCATACTCCCTCCCTGGGTGGCTTAGTGCCGCATTCCCTCTGTTATCCTTTGACTTTTGAACTCCCTTTTAACTCCCCTCCACCCCCTCATCCTTCTCCCATTACTGTGTTTCATCCAATGTGTACCTCCCTGGGTTTGGTCCTCCCTCCTCCCTTTATCCTATCTCTTCCGCCAGCTAGCTATTATGGTATAGGAGTCTTCTCTTTTATACTCACCATACTGTTACTACTTATCTCAAGGATTCATGCTGTACTTATCCTTTTGTGATTGACTGATTTTGCTTAGCATAATTCCCTCCAGTTCTTTCCACGCAGAGATGTGTTTCATGTGCTCGTCTGAGATTTTGAGAGAGGCATAGTACTCCATTGTGTGTATGTGCCAGAGTTTGTTGATCCATTCATCTACTGATGGGAATTTAGGTTGCTTCAACTCTTTGCGATTGTGAATTGTGCTGCAATAAACATTGGCATGCATACCACTGGTTGTGGTTTATTTCTTGCCTCTTGTGGATATATACCAAATAGTGGGATAGCTGGATCCGAGGGTAGCTCAACTTCCATTTTCATTAAGTATCGCCAGACTGGAAAGCCCCCCTTTTTTTTTTTCAATCAAGAGGCCAACTATACAGATACAGTAAAAAAAATCTGTGATTACAGCTTAAAGAACAAATGGATAAAGATAGGAACTTTATCTGAGCTAGGAGGAAAGCAAAATTAAGTTAAAAATATTACACACCCAAAACATAAGTGGTGGAGCATAGAAGTCAAAGAATCTCCTGAAAGAAATTCCAGGGCAGAATAAAATGTGTAGTTTAACATTGGGAAGCCCTGGGTGACGTGGACAGTTAGCATGCTGGCTGAGGTGCTCAGCACTAAGGGCAAGGCTGGAGCTTTGCGCTCACCCAAAGGCTCTTTGGGACAATGTGCTTTCAAGTTGTCGACCGTTGCAAGCTCTCCGCAGTGTCGTTCTGCTGTGCACAGGTGGATGCTGTGAGTCAGAATCAATTCTTTTTTTTTTTTTAGTACTCTTTGCGGTGGGGGGGGGGGGTTGCATCACTGCCCTCTGGTGGTCGTGGGAGCTTCCCAGCCTGGCTGCTGCTGGATTTGAACTGCCCAGTCGTTGGGCCACAGTCCCGCACTCATCACCACTACACCATCAGGGCTCAGCCTAGAATCGATTCTTAACACGTGTGTTTAACTGCTGAGAGAGCATTCTCATTCCATTCACTGCAGAATGTCTCAGGCCGTGTAATGACTTGGTAAAAAACAAAAGATGGACAGGGGGAGTCCACCTAGGGAAACCTTGGAAGAAAGACCCAGTGATTTCTTCTGGTTTAGTTTTTTTTTAAATCGGCTACTGGAAACTACATGCCCGCAATTCTACTCTGGCGGGATGGTTGTGAGTTGGAACTGGCTGAAAGACTATTGGCTACTGCTCATCCTGTGCCACCAGTTATTTGAAACACTTTCCAAACACAGATTTACTTAATTTTATGAGAACCCTTGGGGAAAGTTAATATTTTTATCCTCATTGAAACAAATGAGGAAACTGAGGCACAGAGATATTGAGTACAGAATTCAAATATCTCAAGAGCCTAAACCTTGATCATTTCAACTACTGTAGTCTTCCTTTTGTGAAAGAAAGAAAACATATTTCAGTAAGAAAAATGATATAATTTCCAGTAATTAAATGAAGATCAGAAGCCTCAGACTGAGATATGGCTACTGTGGTAGTTATGTAACGTCGTCAATTTGGGACTTGAGAGGATGAAGAGTGAAGGGGAGGAGTCTAGTCTGTCCATCGGATCATAGCAAATGAGACCTCTGTGTGGGTCTGGCCTTCCCCCTGAAGATTCTGGGAATCCCTAGATTTCCTCTCTCCAATCACTCCCTTGAAGATGCTCTACTGACAAGACACATGGCAGTACACTGACAGACCCTGGGCCCTGGGGCTGGAGGAGCCACATGGAGACTCCTGCCAGAAGTGAAATGTTTCTACCACCACTACAAGGTCCACAAGACTTTGCACCCACTGGCCTGTGATTGTCCTGCATTGGGCATCATTGCCTGTGTTTCGTGAGTCTGAAGAGGACTTTAGATTAGTATCAGAGGCTTGTGAACTTGATCTGGACTGGGATGTTTTCTCAATATTCAGCAGCTCTGGTATATAAAGCTCTTTCTTATACACATATGAGTGTCCATGAATTTTTTTCTCTAGTTGACCCAGGCTAACACAGCCACAAAACAGCCAGCAGGGTAGAGAAAGTCATCACCTAGGCAGAGTATAGTAAAAAAAAAAAAAAAACTTAAAGCAGTGAAAGCTTACACAGAGAATTTTACAAAGGAAGGGTTTCTTTTAATCATTTTATTGAGAGCATACGCAACTCTTATCATAATCAATGCATTCATCTATTGTATGTAAACCACCGTTTGTACATTTGTTGCCATCATCATTCTTGAAACATTTTCTTTCTGCTTTCTTTCTATCCACTGAAAATGTAAAAAGAATAAAAATATAGGGAACAGAACAAAGAATAAAAGCTGAACAGAAAACTTTCTCTTTCAGCCTGCGAGACGTAGTCACACAGATGTTAAAGTAGTGAGGAATCGGAGGGCCTTGAAAAGAGCACAGAGAGAGAAGAAAGCAGAAACAGGCAGAGGCACATTGGGAATAACGCAGTCCTTCATGTGTCCCAGGTGTCATCGAGGCCATCATTTAGCAATAACGCCACATGTGTCAGGGTAGAACTGGGCTCCACAAAGTTTATTCTTTACTTTTATTTTTAATTTTTTTTAGGCATCACTTCCCTCTGGTGGTGGGAGTAGGAGGCCCAGCCTTTGCTCCTGTGGAGCTGGAATTGAACCTCCATCCCAGTGGGCCGCAGTCCCGTGCACAACCACTACACGGCCGGGGCTCAGCCTGCGTCTTTTTGTTTTTAAATACAATGCAGCATCAAAGCTACTCTCTGGCACACAAGCAATTCAGAGAATTTGAAGATCCACTTCTCAGCCCCAAAGTTTATTCATAACAGCAGATTTTCAGAAGTAGATCACCACACCTTTCTTCAAGAGAATTTGGGATGGACTCAAGTCTTGATAACCTCTTAACCTTTCAAGGGAGTGAGTTGACCATTTGCATTAACCGAGATAAGAGATCAGGGATGCAGAGAATCAGGAAAATACAAAGGACACTCCCCAGGACAAAAAATGATCCAGGCAAAAGAACAGTAAGACCTATAGTGTGCTCTAAGTTCTGAAAATCACACAAGAACCACATTCTGCTTTGTTGGTATGTCTATTTTTTGAACCTATCGTGTCCAGCACACAAGATGCTCCCAGTAAAATGTTATTGGATTTATAAATTAATATTCTCCCTCCTCCAACACATACATACACATCTTTTGAGTTTGCTTGTCTTTTTCTCACATTATGAGGTCGAGATGTACTGCAAAGGAAGACTGTCTTTGGAAAATCATGCAGATCCCAGAAGGAGCCCACGGAAAATGAGGCAAGAGTTGGCTATTCAGAGCAAGTTGAAGTCCACACTTACGTGAAGTGGCAAGGGAGATTTTGGAGATGACAAGCTAAAAGTAAGCGAGCAAGTACCTGAAGGATTTAGGATCATATCCCCTTGTCTCCCACGGAAGCTCGGTGCCTACATTTAAGAAAAGCTGCCTAAAAATAAAACTTGTCTGACTTTCTTTGTGAAATTTGATTCTGAACTCCCGAATGAAGTTTCTGGCTTCTCCTCTCCATTTTCAAATCTAAGCAGATAGCAATGAGAAGACATGGGCAGTCAATGAAGAAGTTGGACAAATGCCCCATTGAGTTAGTTGCGTGAATTTGGACAAATCATCTAACTGCTCCAAGCTTCGGTTCTCTCGTCTGCAAATTCAATGAATTAGATTAAACCAGCTCAGTGACCTTTCACCTAAAATTTGATGATTCAATGACTGAAGAAGGTAGACTCTGTAAACTCTGATAAGGTGGTATTTTAAGCTTTGCCAGATCGTGAGCTTTTCCGAGATACTTTACATATTTCAGCAGAGTGCAACAGTTTCACTTGATACCACCAACAGGTGTGTAATTAAGGCTGATCTTTCTCCAGCATAGTTCATTTTCCACTGATGGGTCTACAATTAAAACAACTCCCTCCCCAGAGAAGGATACATCAGTGTTATACTTTTCATCTTTAATTACCCTGGTTGAAGATGAGTAAATGCGCCTGAGATCCCAATTGGGAGGGAGCAGATTCATTAGGTGGTTGGTAATATGCCATCAAGTCTGTATTCAGGTTACTGCCTCTGCACCAGGAAGATGGCCTCTGACAAATCAGCTTAAACGTCCCAATGATTAAGTCTGTCACCACTGCCTATCTATCATCAGAAATACTATTGAGTAAAGAAGTGGATCCTTCAGAAATATAAATACAGGGTCAACACAGAGGCTAATTTACCACTGTCATGATTTTTAGGTATTGTGCTCTTTTTACCAGGTGACCTGGAGTCAGTTCTGATTCCAAGTGACCCAATCTATGTACAATCCTTGCTACATTTGAGCCCATTATTATAGCCACTCTGTTACTCCCTCTAGTTAAGGGCCTTCCTCTTTTCTCATGACCCTATACATCCTTCTCCTAGGATTGGTATCTCCTGGAAACATGCCCCAAACACATTAAACCCAACTCACCACCTTTACTACTCAGGATTCTGCCTGTACTTTTTCCCATAGATATGTTTGTTCTTCTCACCATTAAGGGTATATTCTATAGACTTCAACAACACCATAATTCAAATGTATTGATCCTTTTTCAGTCTTTTTCAGTTTTCACATGAAGTGATTGAAAATACCATGTGTTGAGGCCTTAGTTCCCAAGTGCCATTTTTCTCCCTAACACTTTAAAGTGATTTTTTGAAGGATGTTTGCCTAATGCAATACATCCTTTGACTTTTTTGTTGCTGCCTAAAGGATGTTGATTGGGGATATAAGAAAAATTCAATCATTGAGTTCAATCAAAACTTTAATCCTTTCTCTCTTTATTGTGAGGTTATGTATTGGCCCAACTATGAGAATTTTTGTTTTCTTCACATTGAGTTGTAATCTACCCTGAAAGTCAGAACCTTCATCGTCAGCAAGTTCCTCAAGTTCCACTCAACACCAACAAGCAAAGTTATAGCATCTACGTGTCACAGAGTATTCATGAGTTTCCCTCTGTGCCTTAGGCTGTATTCTTCTTCTTAGACTATCTCTTTAAATGGTTGAACTTCAACCAATAATCCAGCATCTTGGATTATTTCCTCAGCCTAAAGATTGAATATGTATGATTAAAGGCTACAACATTGACTCACACCTTTCCTATTTTTAAATCATCCAGTATCCAGTTGATTTATCTGAACAACTATTTCTTGGTCTGTGTTTAGTTTCACATGAGCTTAATTACATGTTCTGTAAGTACCATTTTTCACAATGTCATGCACATTTTTTCTTTGTTTTGTTGACCTACATAGTCAACATCTTTGTACAGAAAATAAAATTCATATAATCATCTTTTTGATAATCTCTGGTTTCACTTCTGAGTCATGTGATGTCAGCAACAATATCACTGTCTCCACATCCTCTTATGAATCTGGCTTAAATTTCTGGATGCAACCATTTTTAATTGTCTTCATGAGAAAAAGTTAACTTGCATGTGATATGAATGATACTATACCACAATTTCTGCATTATGATGAATCACTTTTCTTTGGAATGAGCACAAAATATGAACCTCTTCCAATCCACTGGCCAAGTAGCTATTTTTCAAATGCTTTCATATAGACTGGGGAGTGTTTCCCAGCTTTGTATTTCAAGATAGATTTTGAAATGTTCCTTTTGACACATCAGTTTTTTGAAACATTTATATTGGCATTCCATCAATTCCTGGGGCTTTATTTTTTCACTAATCCTTCCGTGTAGCTTGGATTTCTCTTTACAATAACATCAGTTCTTGATTATATACTACTGCTAAATGTTTGAACACTGACTAATTCTTTTTGTATAATGAAGGTGTGCATTTTTTCCATCTTTTTTGGATACTTCCTGTGTTGTTAAATATTTTGTTCGTGGAATCTTTCCATATTGTGATGTGAGGCTTGATATCTTTTTTTCCTTTATTTATGCTTGAGAAGTGCTGACGATGTCCTTTTTTGGCTTTATAACTTTGGGGGGTTGATAAATTCACTATAATACTGTTATTTGGAACAACCCTTTAAAATGTTCTGCCCTGGATATTAACTTCAGTATTCACTTCTCTTTAAGTGCTCTGTTCCAGAGCAAGTTTCACTCTTCTGACATCCATTTTGGTCTTCTTCCTTTTCTGTCTTTGAAATGACCTTTTGATTTCTGAATGTATGATGGGGTACCCCACCCCCGACAAACAATTGATTTTTTTCAAAGCTATGTATTTAAATTTTTTACAAAGCAGCCGTCTCACCTTCAAAGAACTTTCAAATTACACTTAACACATTTTTTTTTTCAAATCTGTGATTCCATTCTTGGAAACATTTTTCAACCTCATCTGCTTGGATGGCTGAAAGTACCTCCATTATTTTTTTTTTATTCACCTCTGATAAGTGGCCAAATTGCTGTCCTTTCATGTCCCTCTGCACTCAAGTAAACAAAAAGAAGTCGCACAGTGCAAGGTCAGGTGACTAAGGTGTGTGAGACAAGAAAGGCATGCTGTCTTGGGGTAGTATTTTTTTTGCCGTACACTGGAATGGCTGCCTGAGTAAATGCTTTGTCATGGTGGCAAACCAGTCTACTGTTTGTCACAAATCAGACCATCTTTGTTGCACACTGTTACACTATCTTCTCAGAACCTCTAAATAGAAAACTTGATTATCCACCAGTCTGACCTGGTAGAATGAAACCCGAATTCACTATGAGTCAACATTTTCATCCATTTGGGAAGCTGATGGATGTTCAGAATGATGCTTGTCACCAACTGACATTTCACCTTTCTTGGAAAGAGAAAACCACTCATACACTTGAATTTGTCCCTTAGGGCTGTCCTTGTAAGCTGTGTTCAACATCATACCGGTTGTTGCAGGATTTTCCCCTGAGCAGAGATCAAAATTTCACAGCCTCACATTGTTCTTTTAAATCCGTCATCACACAAAAAAAATTGAGGTGCTAGTAAAACTGCTGTTATGAAAAAATTCACTGTGACCAGAGAGAACCTTCCCAGGCAACGCCACGGGTGCACTAACGCAGAGTGAGTTTCTCGATGCTTACCTAGCAGCATACTACCTAGCACAATGCTGGTTTTTTAAGGATCCCCCTTCGCATCATGTCTTTGATGTCATTCCATTACTTTTCTAGTCTTTGGCCATGAGTATGTAGTGCATCAGATCTCTTGAGATATATTCTTAAGACAAATAGGAAGCTTAGTATGGTAATTACGTAACCTACTCTCAATTTGAGACTTAAGCGTGAAAGAGCGGAGTTTGGTCTGTCACTCAGGTCACAGCTTGATGACCTCACTTGGAGATGGGAAGGAGATAAATAGCTCACTGGAAGTGGGACACACACTCACTCCCAGTGAGATATCCCCATGAACAAGACACATGACGTTATGCTGGAGCCCTGGAGTTGCAGGAGTCATCTGGAGAGCCACACCAGAGCTGAGATGTTTCCATTTCCACTAGATCCTGAAGACTTCCCACCCACTGACTTGTGATCATGCTTCATCTAACATCATGACATGTGTCGCATTATTCTGAAGAGAAATACAGAGACTGGTATCAGACCTATAGGCTAATATCGGACTTAGGGACTTGATCTGGACTGGGCTGGGAAGTTTTCTTAATATTCAATTGCTCTTTTATATAAAGTTCTTTCTTATACACATGTGGGTGTCTATTAATTTGTTTCTCTAGTCGACTCAGACGAATACAGATTATAACAAAGCTATACTTTGACTCCTGTGGACTGATGTAAAATCCTTCAGCTTTCACCTAAACTTGCATATGAGCCATTGGTGATCTCTTCCACAGTTGCCCCCTGGCCTTGTTTTGGCTGGTGATACTTAACTTCTCCATTTTTCCCTAAGATGTAATCAATTTAATTCTTGTACATTCTGATCAGTTAGATTTACAGGGCTAGTCACCATGATGCTGGAAACCGGTGTTTTTCAATGAGTAGGTTATTGATCCGGAGAAAGGCAGGGTTTTTCCAGGACCCTAAAGAGTTGCTGTCCTATCCCTTTACAGAAGGGCCACAGGGAGGAGACAAGCCAGTCAGCGTGCAGTGTAGCAACAATAAAATATTTGACTTTCCTCTAGTTCTTTAATGCCTCCTTCCCGCTTCACACACACACAGACAATTATGATCCCAATTCTACCTTACAAATTCGGCTAGACAAAAGGATGCACACTGGTACAGATAAGAACTGAAAACACAGAAAATCCAGAACAAATAAACCCCTCAGCACCAAAAATGAGAGTAGCAATACCAGAAGGGGGAGGGGAAGGGGAAGGTGGAGGAAAAAGGAGGTACGGATCACAAGGATCTACATAGAACACGCTTCCATGGGGGGATGAACAACAGAAAAATGGGTGAAGGGAGAGGTCAGATAGTGTAAGACATGAAAAAATAATAATAATTTATAAATTATCAAGGGTTCATGTGGGAAGGGCTGGGGAGGAAGGAGGAAAAATGAGGACCTGATACCAAGTGCTCAAGTAGAATGCAAATGCTTGAAGAATGATGATGGGAACAAATGTACAAATGTGCTTGACAAAGTGAATGGATGCATGGATTGTGATAAGAGTCTCCAATAAAAAATTATTTTTTTAAAGAGCAGAAGAATATAGTTACCTGACTTTCAGCAAGGGCCCAAAAGCATCAGTGAGAGGTGAATGCCCTCTTTAACAAGTGGTGCTGGAAACAATGGTTATCCACCTATAGAAAAATGAAACAAGACGCCTGCCTCACCCCATGCACAAGAAAAACTCAAGCCCTAGAAGTAAAACCCCAAACTCTCAGGATCATCAATGAAGGAATCAGGACAAACCTAAGAACCTTGGCTCAGGGAATACCTAGGCTAACTGCAATAGAAAAAGATACACACAGGTGAACCTGAAATTGACAAGTGGAATATTCTAAAGATAAATCACCTGTGTACATAAAAAGACTTCACCAAGAGAGTCACAAGAGAACTCACACACTGAGAGAGTATTTTTAGCAATGATACAAAATAAGAGTGGTTTATTACTAAAATCTATAATACCCTAATGTCGTGTAAAAAGAGGAAAACAGCTAACCCACTGAGGAAGTGGGCAAAAGACTTGAAAAGAAGTTTCACTAGGGAGGGGACTCAAATGGCCAATAAACATATGAGAAAATGCTGCTGATCATTAGTTATCAGAGAAATTCAAACTGAAAAAATAATGAAACAACATATCACCCTTGATAGTCCAAATCAGAAAAACAGAGAGCAACAAATGTTGGAGGCAATATGGCAAGACAGGAATTCTCCTCCACTGCTGGTGGTCATGTAGGTACATATACAGTCTATGTGGAAAGCCAGATGGTGATATTTAAAGAAAATGGGAATTAATCTACGTTATGACCCAGTTATCCCTCTACTGGGCATATACCCAGAAGAAGTAAGAAACAGACCAAAACCAGTCCTCTGTACTCAATGTTTATTGAAGTGCAGTTCACAATAGCAAAGAGTTGGAAGTAACTTAAATTTCCTTCGGCGAAGGAATTAGAAATCTCTGGCACATACACACAATGGAGTACTAAGCACTACTAAACAGCAATGATGATGGCATGAAGCATTTCATCTCATGGGAAGAGTTGGAATACATTAATGCTAAGCAAAGTTAGACAGTGACAAAGGGATATTACAACATAAATTCCCTAAGATAAGCATAATCAGCATAGTATGTGTAGAAGAAAAACCACTTGCCAGTTGGTGGGTGGCAGTTGGGTGGGGGACAGACGCAACTCAAGGATGTACATGTCATTCCAATACAAAGATGGGGAAAGGGGAGAAGATGATGGGCACTGGAGGACCAAGGCACTAATCTACCCTGGAGAAGAAGAGTACTATTTATGGGTTCACAGAATTGGGAGTGTGCATGCAAACCCCACCATAGTGCACCAAACCTTGAGGACAACATGACCACATAGAGAAACTCATGAAAATAGTAAACTGCAGGACCAGCTCCAATCAGAGCCAAACTACCCCCCTCCCTGGAAGTATGTGCTACAGAGAATAACACCAAACCTACAGGTTGGATAGAGAGGCCAGCATGCCACAAAGAAACAAATCAAGAAGACAAAAAAGAGAGTGAGAATTTAGAGCCCATATCGGCACACCAAATCCTGAGGACAGCGTCAGAGCACAGAGCTGCTAAGACACGGAGAGGATGGACAACGATAGCTTGAGACAGGATGTCCCCTCACTGGAACATACCGTGACAGAGGAGAATACTGGAGTCAACACCGGGGAATGAATCTGGTGTGAAACCCCCACAGTGGGGAAAAACCAATAAGGAAACATAAGAGATTAGCAATGGGATCAAAGCAAAATCACAAAACCCCTGAGGAACCACCAAAATAGACTTGAGGGAGGGTAGGAGGGACAGTGCCCAGAATTTCCCAGCACCAGTGGGGAGATAGTTATAAAGGTTAGTGAACTGGCCTGGAATTATGTACGCTCTTTTGGTTCATTTTTTTTCTTCCTAATATTATTATCTTTTGATGTTTTCTATTTTTATTCAATTGCTTGTGTTCTTTTCATTTTGTCTCCATTGGTGTTGATTTTGCCCACCTATTTAGAGAGGCATGGGAAGCAAACTTGAGGAGAAAGCAACAGGTGAGACCCAGCGTTCTGGTGGGATTTAGGGGGAGGGAAGGAGCAGTGAGCAGAAAAACTAGGGAGTTAAAATCAACAATGAGGAGGACATAGAGATGCCGGGAGTGTTGGAGCATCTGCCATCCGGCTGAGAGGAAGATAAAAGGCAGAAAAGGGGCAAACGTCCTACCAAGGACAAAAAGACAAAAATGGTTTTGAACCTGATTGTGGCAGTGTTCGTTTTTTGGTGGTGGTTTGCCTGAGTTCCTGTTTTGCAATGCTGAAAGAATTCACAAGGCAAATAGACTGTTTAATCCAAGCCACTTTTATGAGGGAAAGGAAACATTCAGGTATTACGGTCTCCAAGAAGGATACGCTATTTCTGGAAAGCATACAAGACCAAATGGGGACCCTGCGGGAGCGTGTGACAGAAGATGGCCACTGTGGGAGAGCTCGAAAATCCTCAGAGACCAAGAGAGTGAGAAGTCCGACGTGACCCTGGGCAGTCAGGAGCGTGTGTGCCTGCATGAAGGAGGGGTCTCACCTTGTCTTGGCACTACACCCCTGAATCAGAGAAGAGAGAAAAGGGCTGGTGGTATGCTTTTATCTCCTCCTCCCTCCCCAGCTGGTTGAGGGTACTGGCCAACCTTATTGACTAAATTTAAGTGCACCTGTGTGATGTCGTGTGGCTGGTTCCTAGTATTGTGTGACCCACACTGGATTCCCTAAGAGGTGTCTAATTAGTGGACCTGGTTTTTAGCAACCCCTTTATTGTGGCCCTGGCATTTGGGGAGTATACCCCCCTTCACCCCTATTCTAACTATCTTTCATTAGCAATTGTACAATACTGCTTGCTATGATTGAACTGTAGAATGCTATGATGCCTATAAGAGCTCCCAATAAACTGATTTTTAATTATCAAAATAAATAAACACTAGGATTTTGTAGAAGGATCAAAATAGCCTGTTAACATTTTACAAGAGGAAATAAATCATTTCTAAATTTTTATATTCCCACCCCTTCTTAATCCATTTTTATTATAGTTCTCCTTTTAATCTAGCCCCAATACAATTGGACTTCATCTGTCATTTTATTTGATTACCTTTTCACTGTATAGCTATTTTCACTGATGTCTAATTTGTGTATGTGTACTCCCGTGTCACCGGGAGCCAGGGAACTACCAGAGGGCAGCTAGCAATACCAATTAGGGGAGGAGTAGCAGTATTACTTAAAAACTTAGAACTACATCCAGCACACTCTCTGGCCCTTGTTGTGGGTAGGTGCCATCAAGTCCATTCCAACTCATGGTGACCTTATGAACAATGGAACAGAACACTGCCCAGTCCTGTACCATCGTCCTGCTTTAAGGCACAAATGACCTAAACCTCAAATGTAATTTAAGGACAATATTTCTTGAGGCTTTAAGAGGAAAAGACAAGACAAAAACATATCATTTGGATGAGGGAAGCCAATAGCATCAAGCTGTAATAGTGACCAAAGGTTTACAGATATTTGGACACTTAAAAGGGACAGAGAAGAGCAAAGGAAGCTGTCACAAAATCATGACTGGTAGAAAATCAATATGTCACAGGTAGGATTACTGATGTGGGAATGGGACCCATGTTTAGAACACACACATTATGTTAGACTGAATAGCTTCCAAGATTGACCTCTGACCAAAGCAGTCAAGGAATGACTCCTGCAAATGATCTAGCACAATTTCCATTAAGGGAACACTCAGTCTTTAAGGGCTATAAAGAGTCTCCTTGGATGGACTAGGGGAGTAAGAGCAATCCATTCTACAATGCATTCTGACAACCGAGTGACTCAGCAGCCTAAAAGCTGCTGGATAATGGTCAGCAAGAATTTCATGCAGACTGAATTTATGTGGAGAGTCACAAAGAGACTTTGGGCTTCCATTGTAAACTGTAGGCTTCTACAGACTCAGTGCTCTGAAAATTAAGCTCGAAGACAACCCCTTAAATATTTGTTGAGTAAATGAATAGATATTGGTTCAGACTTTTTGATTAAATATACCTGGAGGCAGAGGTTATGGGCTTAAGATGATAACCAGTATTAACTAGTTTGTCAGACATGACATTTCTTTGGCAATATTCTTTTTTAAAACAATTGATAGATTTCTAATCCTTTTAGATCCATTCAACTCAATGACGTGTAATCAGCTCCCACAGATCTAATCAGGTCATAGTTTTCCAATCTGAACCCAGCTTGGGAATTTTTTCTTTGATCACCTGGTCTGGGTGCCCAATCCATCCTGCTTGGACTCATTCTCATGGCATCCCTCTGGGTCTCTGCCAAGGAACAATTTGTCACTAGGGTGCTAATTGCCCTGTGCCCTAAGCAGTCTTCCAGCTGTTGTGGGGGAAACTGACCTCTTTCACAGCAGGAATGCATAATCAAATTTGCTTGTAAAGTATCTGGGAATCAGGATTTATTTCCCCCAGCTCCAATCTTACCTCCCACCATGTTTTAGACATCCCTCTCTGTGCACACATTCCAGAGTTGATTTAAATAGCTTTAATTTGATGTAGAGAATTAGACGTTTTCAAACTGGGAAAACTAGACACAAATTATTTTTCCTTCTGACCTATGAATAGAAAAAGCCTCTCTTTGTAGACATATTTTCTATTCTCTCTGCTTTTAGAGAGGACAGTTTCTAAACTTGTGTCTATTCTTTTGGAGTGGGGTGGGGCGGAACATAGGGATGCTTCAAAATACAGTTCATAGGCTACAGCATCTTACCACTTTGTGAAAAGTCATCCCTGGAGGCATTCAGCCTTAACAATAAAGCCCCAGTTTTAAATCAGGTAATTCCACAATGGGGTCATATATTGGTAACTCCAAATTCTAGAATTTATTTCTCAAAAAAGTAAAGGTTTTCCTATTGCAAGTATGAGAACATTTAATGTAATCCAACAAATGAAAAACCAAAATAAAAAGTACAATGGATTACATAAACTAAAAAGTCAAAAAAAAACCCTAAAAAGTCCCAGATCAACTTGTTTGAACACATGAATGGATGCAGTACAATCAGAATGTTGGCGAACAAGTCCAGTCCTAAATCCTCTCAGATTAAAGCCTAATGGAAAAGAACTCTCTTATTTAGGGCTGCTCTCTAGAAATCCTAGGATTTACTTTAATTCAAGCTAGCTGGCTTGAGTTAGTCTATATACCCATCCTCAAACCAAAACCTTCAACAGAGAAATGATCAGTTATGTCCTGTGTTCACTTGTAACTCCATATAAAGCAAATAGACAGGTAACGTGTGAGAATATTGTTTCTGCGGGAAAATTGGAGCACGGTTACTTGAAAAACAGATCAGCAGTCAAGTCTTGGAAGGCAAAAGTCATACATTTGTATCTCCTATAGCAGTAGTTCTCAACCAGAAGCCACTTGGCTCCTCAGGAAGCACTAATACCTGGAGACATTTTTGATTGCCACAATTGAGAATGTGTTCCTGACATCTACCAGTAGGTAGAAGTCAGAGAACTACTAAACATCCTCCAGTGCAAAGGACACAGTCCTTTAGAAAGAATGATCTGATCCTAAATGTCAATAATACTAAGATTGATAAACTCGACTCTACAGTACCTGAAATGAAATATTTCCACTTGGTTGCACCAAAGGAAATAGAAATGTGAGATGGAGAAGGCAGAGAATATAACCATACAAGGAATGGTTTCTAGACAGATCATATCTAGGATTATACGTAAATACTCTTCAACTATTTCTGAACGTCTCTTTTAAGAGGACATTTGCTACAGATTAGCTTTTTAAATCACACCAAAAAACTAGCTTCCCTACCCTCATATGATGCCCAAAATAAGTATTAAAGGTAAGTAATGAGCAACTGGTAAATCAATAATTCTGTTTCAGTTCCTAGTTTCCCTGGTTTCTACACAACATTTATGACTGTAACTACTTTGCCAGGTGGCTTGGTTACTCTAGCTCTGTAACCTATATTATGTTCTGTCTGCCACGCTCAGATACCTTCCTGATTTCCATTGCCTCAAACTGCTCCTCTTGGTAGAAGAGTCGCAGCTCTTACAAACTCTCCCAGATCTTGTACCAATTCCTGTTGCCAATTGGACATCTCCTCTTGAATATTTTTCTTCTGTGTTAGGCTGTGACCAGTGATAAAGTCAAACCTTTCATTTTCTGAGACCAGCTTCCATGAATGACTTGCAAGATTCTGTTTAAAAATTTGAACCATGCAGACTGAGATTCTCATGTGACTCCTCCCTGCTCTTCAATCACCCATCCCAGCTGTTGCCAAGTTCTGTTGAGTCTCATTTTTGCAAACTATCTTCCATCTTCTACCTGAGCCCTACTGCCACCAACCTATTTCAGGTTCTTATTGCTTTGCACTAAGCTATTGAAGAATCCTAACCAATCTCCATCCACCCCAATCTAGCTGCACACTGTTGTTAAATTATACTTCTTCACAATTGCTTTGATGATATCAGGCACTCTGCTCAAAAGTGTTCAAAATCTTCCGATTGGCAATATGAGGAAAGGTAATCATTTTAACCTAGGAGTCAAGGCTCATGATAAATGGAATCCAATGCCACATTTCAGTCCTATTTTCTGCTATTGACCTGCACAGAGTCTCCTCTCCAATCACAGTGGTTTCCTAACTGCCATGTATATCCCTTCACAATTCTGTTCATGTTGTCCCTGCAACTTGAAACTCTCTACCCTTTTCTACCCTTACACTCTCTAACCCATACCTCCTGTCACAGAATGAGAGCAAATTAGCTTCAGCATCCACATCCAGTTATATTTAAGTGTTGGCTTGTCCATTTATGTCCTAATATAAGCATGTCCTCACCCACAACTTCCCCTGCCCTCCCCGTCGTTCTGGAGTTTGCCATTCAGTACCTCTTACTGCTTCTTCAAACAGAGCAAGGCTCACTCATGATTTAATCTTTCGTTTTCCATCTCATTCTTCAACTCAACCTCCAACTCCAAAGTCCAGTTTTTAGAATCTGGCCTTTATTTGTTTTCTATTCCCAAGCTTCATTTCTCTGGTCCCCCCTCACCCACACACCTAACCCACCTCCCAAAATAGAGAGTTTTATAACAAATCCTGCTGGATTCCTCCGTGGCAATATTTCTCTGATCTTTCGGGACATCTTGCTACTTCACTATGATTCTTTCAAAGTCATTTGTTGCCCAGCAACAATTCTATCCCATGAAAATAGACTCAATGGCTGTCAAGATTGAACAGTATGTCCCTACCTAAATCAGCTGCCAATCTGTGCATGAGGAAAAGGCAAGATCAAACAAGTAGCTGTTGAGTCAATTACAATTCCTGGTGAGCCAAGGAGAGTATAACTGCTCTCCACAGGTATTTCAAGATTATGGCCTCCAAGAAGCAAGCCAGTAGTTGGCTTTCTTCCAAATCCCATCTAAGTGGCTTTGAACTTTCAACCTTTTATTTAGTCATCAACTGCATAACGGCATGGACCGCCCAGTATGCTCTGAGAGACAGATCTGACTTCTGACATAACACACCTTTTGTTGGTAACTGACTAAGGTCCACCTGATTCCCAAGATGTTATGCTTCCTGGTGTTGAATATATTGTCCCTTCTTGAAGTCTGAACTTCTGAACTTCCATGGACATGGGTTCATGGAAGCAAGGCCTGAGAAGGCACCCCCAAGTTAGACTATCACATGCTCTTATTCTACCCCAGGAATATGCATGACCTACACAAATCATTTGGCCATTACTCATACCTTTGAAATCTCTTCTAATATTTCCAGTGGTTATATGAATCTGAATACGTTTACTTTTAAATGTGGGTTCTTATGTTTCAAGGACAGAAGAGCCAATCTGTCACAGTAAGTAAGAACTTGGGTTCAGGAACCAGATGACCAGATTCAGTTCTGCCTCCACTATCAACGGTACATTCTCTGGTTACAGCTTTTCATGTTTAAAGTCATTAAAATAACAGTTCATATCTCATGAGAATTCAATATGCTATGTAAATAAATCACTTAGAGTACTGTGCTCATATTTATTTTATGATCAGAAAAACATGTTACCCTTAAAACAAAAAGCAGTCCATTTTTAAATGTTTTACATCAGATAATGAATATGCCATTTCCAGTACATTCTTAAGGCCTCAGTTCCAACAGGGAAGGCATGCAGGCTGGTGTGAAAACCCGCGGCCTGCGATGGAGACCAACAAGAAAGCTTGATCCAGTGAAAAAGCAGTTATAGAATTCACAAAAATAGCATCACCCTTAGGGTAGAGAGTGTTTGCCCTTTGTTTTCTTTCACGTTGCTTTCTCGGCAGGCCAGGCCTTGGACAAGTTCTGATTTAGGACACAGCTTAGCAGTTGGCAAGTGAACCTCAGGGCCAACCATTTTCAACTACCTGCCCCCAATTGAGTCATACATGATGATGTGAGGGTTATCTTATGAATTTTAAATTTTAAAATGAGATCCAGTAATTTGTGCCCACTCCCAAAGACATGATCTACGGTTGTGACAAGAATGTGATTTTATCAAAAGTTTTCCTTTCTGTCATCGCTGCTTTTCACAAAAGGGAAATACTAAGCTATGAGAAAGTAAAATACCATATTGTTCGTAAATTCTATTACTTAACAAAGCTTACTGCATCGTCTTGTAATGCTTTCAAATATATTTGTGTGTCAATTATCAAAGCAAAATACAATTTTACTTGAAGACAAACGGCATGTTAGTATAATCATCCATTTTTTAAAAAATAAAAATGCACTGTCAGCAGACAACAAAATGTCCAACAGGACTTTGCTGACACATTTTCTTGCCTGCCACCAAGCAAACAGCAGGGCTGCAGATGCATCCTACTCTAGCCTCCCAATTTGACTTGCTCAAGATAAGCTCAAGGGTTAAGGGAAGAAAGACAGCTACATGGACTTTCCCTTGTTTTCTGCATGTGACTCATATTATGATTGAAAGTCCCCTTGTTGCCTTTCTTGATGATAACCCAGGTGTTAGAAATTAACGTGGCCAGAGACTCAGCCCTTGCAACCTTCTCTTCTCTTGTCCTTCATATCTTTTGCACGGTGGGTGATCTCAAGGACACCAGACAAGACGATAGAGCCTGAAGTCCTTCTTTGAGCTGCCTGCTTTAAAAGGGTCATTATACTTCACGCAAAAGTCTTCAAAGAATTTGTTCTCAAACTATTACTCTTAAGTTACTGATAAATGAATGTATTGGTTGAAAAATATTTCCTTTTTAACTCAATTAGGAAATGCTATTTGTTTATTTGCTTCCCAAGTAACATGCTGTCCGACTCTCATGCTACTCAAGTAAATATTCTGTGATTTTCTAAAACTGCCCTCAGGACAGAAATTTTCATAAGTTTTCCACCCAAAAGTTAAAAAGAAAGATATATAACAGGGGTGCTTAATACACTGATTGTGATTGACCTAACTCTTAAGTCTGACCCTAACAATAACCCTAAAACTAACCCTAACCCTAAGTGTAACACCATCTCTCACCCTCACCCTAACCCTAAGCTGTCTATATTTTTAATTCCATGCAATTACCCACTACATTTGCGATCAACTAGTAGGTCGCAATCTATGTATTGAGCACCCCTGATATAGAACATGCTCATTTAATTTAATAGAGGTGATTTTCAAACTGCCAAGATAAGGAGTAAGCATCTTAAATATCTTGGGAGTGATTGTGATTTAAGTAGCAACAAACCTCCACAGACATTGATACGGTTACCCATGATCAGACGGGTGCAAGCAGAGATGATCTTAGCAACAATTAATAATCTCTGATGTCTGTCGGCTTATTTTCATTCTCTAGCAAACCAATTTTGTGACTGGACAGTTTCCATTCCAACAGAATTTGTGTACACAAGTGGAAAGCTCAGAAAAATAAAGTCTATCTTTCCTGGTACTAAGTAAATTCATTTTAAGTAAATAGCTAATAGCCATTAGATATCCTTTTTTATTATTATAATAAAGTTGCCACATGATAAAAATTTGTGATGATTGGAATTCTGAAAGCCTGAAAACATAAAATGACTGCACTGTGAAACAGCAGCAAAAATAACTACTCACCTTTTCATCCAAGGTGAGAAGCAATTTATTCAAGGAAGTAAAAACAGGTACTGATTTTGCTCACTTTATTGTTTCTGAAATACACAGGTGGAGGAAAGTAATTTTTTAAATAAGTGGACTAATAAACTTTTCATAGTTATTTATCACACTATTATAGCACAATCTCTGTTATGTATTTCAAATCCCAAAACTTCTTTACTTCTTAATTTCAGAAGGTCAGCAACATAATGGAGCTGACAATTTTCCAATGCTATTAAATCTCCTGAGTTGAAGTCTCAACCTAGATCGCTTTACATGGCTGCAAAGTACAAATTACTAATCAACTGAAGAAAATTCCAGTTGTGTATTCTCTACATTAATTTCTATGGCTATGTACTTAGTTCAATAGTCTGTATATTTGGATAAAATTCTATTAATGATATATTTCACCTAAAACTTCACATCAGAAACTCATCCACTTAGGATAATGAATGTATCGGGGTGAAAAATTATCTAGATTATTCCCTGCTTCTCTCAATCAGATGCAATTAATAATATACTATATGCCATTAATTGGAAAATATGACCTTGGTAATGGAAACTATTCTGGAGATGCCATGATAGCATTTTGCAAGACCAAATTTTATTCAGTGTAAATGCCTTTCTCAAAAGCATAGCAAACACTAATCTCTGTGCATGTTATTGGATGACATATACAAGAATCAAATCATCTACATCCATGGAGAGAGACTATTGATATCATCAGTCAGAACGAGGCCAGAAACTGACTGTGCAACAGATCATAAATCACTCATAAGAAAATTGAAGCTGAAGCTGAAAAATTAAATCTAGCCCACAATAACCAATGTTGAATCATAAGTACATTCCACATGAAGTTAAGAACCATCCAAAGAATAAATTTGGTGCATTGAACACAACCAAAGACTAGAAAGTTATGGGATGACATCAATAGCATCATGCATGAAAACAGAAAAAGATCATTTAATTGACAGAAAAGAAAGAAGAGATAGAAATGGATGTCAAAAGAGATTTTGAATCTTACTTTTCAACTAAAGTAAGTGGAAGAAATGCCGATTTTCAAAAACTGACCAGAAATATCAAAGGTCGCTCAAAGTAAATTTTATCTATCTTCACTCATCAACATGGAAGATGACCACATCAGAATACAAATGTAAGATGACTTCATCACTACATAATTGTCAAATTACATTATTACAGAACCACCAATTTATATCATTGCATAACTGTCACCCTCGTGAGAATCATGACCCAGCCAAGTTGACACATGGCCTTAACTCTCAATGCCAGTGGTGGGCTAATCCGGCTTTTTTTTTTTTACTGCCTAAGATATGCCATTAATGTGCAAAGTAGTTGAACAATAGAATTTTAATTTTTTAATAAATGCAAGACTTCAAATAGCAAGGTACTTGGTAATTGAGTTGAAAAAGATATTTTATAATAAAACGTGCAAAGACCAGGAGTGAGAAGCCCAAAAGGGAAGAACAAGCTCAGCATTTCGCAAGCAGAAAGCAGTGAAGAAAGGATGCACACCTCCATTCAAGCTGTTGAACAAATTCCTTTTCATCATCCATATACCAAGTAGCTCTAAAATTCACCAAATAAGTGAGAAAAGTAACAATTACTTTATCAGAGTTTATGATGCTCACTCGTGTATAAGTGGTTTTAGGCACTCTTCTCCTAAGAGCAAAATATTAAATGATACTGGAAGCATCAAAAGAAAATACGAAGAACACAGATTCCCTGTACTAAAACCAAAACCCAAACTGGTTGATGTTGATGCTCGGGGACAGCAGCATATGGTCAAGGACTGATCATGTGAAAGGAAGAAGTCTAAGCTAAGCTGAAAGTATTGATGAAAAGCAAAATTCCAGAAGTTGACAGAACACCAACTGAGTAGTGGACCGATGGAAAAGAAGACACTCAGTGGATGAATTGACACCATGGCCACAAACCTGGCCTCCAACATTGGAATGATTGTGAGAGTATAATGAAACTGGGCAGTGTTTTGTTTTCTTGTGCATGGCGCTCGTCTGAGTTTGACTCACTGGAAGGCACCTAACCACAGCATAAACATGTAATCTATGTCAGAGAAAGCACACAATGGTGAGCGAAGGTTTCTCTTAGATGAAGTAAATTGAAGGGCAATAGTATGAACTGCATGCACGAATATAAAAACCTTAAATTTGGTATCACTCTAGTGATACCAGAAGGGTAGGGGAAAGAGGGAGGGAGGTAGGGAGAAAGGAGAAGCCAATCACAATGATTGACATATAGCCATACACCTCTCTACAGGGGGAAGAACAGAGATCATAGGGGAAGAGAGAGAGTGGCTGGTGTGAGAGATGAAAATAATCACAATGTACAATCTATCAGGGGCTTATGAGAGTGGGGACTGGGGGGTAGGGAAGAGCTGATATCAGGAGCTCAATAGAAAGTAAATGTCTAGAAAAAATAAGGGCAACATATGTACATACATGTCTGGCTCAATTGATGTATGGATTGTGATGAGTTACATGAGTCCCCAATAAAATGATTTTTTTAAAGCTTAAAGTTATCAATTTTCTATTATGTGACAGATAGTTCATTCTGTATATTATTTCATTAATCCCAGACCCCAGAAAATCATTGGTGTGTAATTATTAATGCTTGCAATTAAAAGTTATTATTATTATTTGACTTCTTGGCAGTTGATTAATTAGCCTCAGTTAATCTATTGGTATAGTTTGAATCCACCTCATGTAGCAGATTTGTGAACTATAATTTTATTTCCAAACTTATAATTTTATTTCCAAAACTAAAACATTTGTTTAAGGACAAGCTGATGCCTTAGCTCTATAAGACCCAAGTAAAACTAATTGCTAGTTTTTCTTTTGCTCCTCTCAAACTTTGCTTTCTTGAGGTGTCTTTTCTGTGGTAAAATAACACCAGTGCCAAGAAGCATTTCTTTGTGGTTACAGCTATAAATAAGGGCACAAGTATTAATTGAGTGAAGATTTTGTTTGTTTAAGAATATCTATGAGCAGAAAATAAAATAATGTTTTGTTTCCTTCTCTGCCTTGAGTGGGTGGTGTTGGGACCGAATTTTTTACACTAGTCGAGCAGTTGTGTAGAGGCTGACACATTGTCTCTCTTTGGAATGGGGATTGTATGACACTTTGACATGCTAAATTAAAAATTGGTGCTAAAAATGTTTTATTAGAACAGGTCCCTTTTATCACCTGTATACCAAATAACTACAAAATTCACCAAATATCTGAGTAAAGTAGCAATTTCTTTAGAAGAGTTTTTGGTGCTCGCTCATGTATAACAGCAATAACAAGAAAGGCAGAAAATAGAAATTCCCATTCAAATTATGGTCACATTTAAAGAAGATGAGTGTCTAAAGCCATTTAAGTCTGCTTCCATTTAACTAAAGAAGTCATTTTAAAAAAAGAAGAAGTCATACATACAGCATGGCTATCTTCTAAAAAGAAAGCACTGAGCTCATTTGATTTTTTTATATAAAACTTGAAATAGTCTTAGAAACACAGAATTTACAGCCTTCATGCTTTTTTACTACTTTGCTTTTCTCTAAAGCGGGGTGTGTGCATTGAGGAAAACATGCATAATGATTTTGTGAGTGCTTCATCTATCTTTGGTAAACACCAAATAAGAGACCTTCAGAAGCAAGGGCAACAATGGCCTGTCTTAGACAGACCCCCATGCTCTGTAGCACCAACCCTGCAGCTCTGTACTCCTAGTCTACCCATTTACAAAGGAGCAAACCGGAGACTGAACCATGAAGTAACTTATCCCAGGCCAATTGCAAAGGTTTCATCCAAACTCGTCGGATTCTAACTCTTGCTCTTGTATTATACCACTGTTAGAGCCATCTAAGCTCCTTCTCTGTCCTCAGTATGGTAGCGTTCCCTATGTAGTCCAGGCTCCTTCACACAGAAACCTTATGATGTACCAAAGCAAACCTTATTTGTGCACCAAGAAGAGAACTCAGCTCAAATTAAAGCTTTGGATCCCTGATTCAGTGAATTCTTATTGAATGCCTGCAGTTTAGGCTATCTTCCAGGATTACATCATTGAAAAGGCCAGAAACCTGTCCTCAGAAGCCTGTGAATCTAGTGGCAGGGAATGTTGCATCCCAGAGCAGCAAGAGTGAGCCAAGAAAGGACAGGAAGACAAGGCTGGAAGCACCAGGGAATTCATGCTGCGCCTCTAAGAGTCACAGAGAGTCCTGGCTGCTCAGGAAAGTCTTGGGGGGAAAAAGGACCAGAAATTGATCTCTTGTGGCTTCCTATTTCAAGCATATCCCTTGAAGGGAAGGCCCTAGCTCCTCTGCATTCCTGGATTGTGCTATCAACAAGGCTCGGCCTTCAGAAAGTGGCAAAGAGACTGAGAAGCGTGAGGGAGAAAGAGCAGGTATACTTCAGGTGAATCTGGGGACATTTAACAACCCGATTTCATTGGTGATCTGGGTGGTGACTGATCATGGTGGCTACCACAGATGGAAATGGGTGATGATAAAGGAACTATAGAAAGAATTTTAAACAAGAGGAACATTATTCAAAGTAGAAAAGATGTACATGCTGAATGTAATTCAATGTAATTTTCTGAGGAGGTAGACATGATGTGGGATGCTGAGAAGAGAGGAGCAGTTGAAGTGCAGGGATACAAGATATACTGCTACTCTTTGCTTACAGGAGTGATGTCAACATTCCCTGCCACTAGATTCATTATGTGAATAATGTCAAAAGCTTTAGGAGCATTGCCTCGTATCTTCTGCTAGCTAGGAAAGCTGGGCTAAGGCAGTCACATCGTTCCAAGAAACTGTATTCAGACACTCTTCTCTGGGTCAGTAGGTTTTCCAAGAAAACGTTTTCCCACAGCATTGAAGGCAAAACAGCAACAACAATAAAGCTCCATGTTGCTGAGCTCATTCTGACTGATGGCAATCACACAGAGCAGAGTCAACCTGCCCATAGGGTTCCCAACACTGTACGTCTTTAGGGAAGCAAACTGCGGCATCTTTCGCCAATGAAGAGACCGTTGGATTAGAACCATCACCTGTCAGTTACCAGCAAAGTCCTTTAACCCCTATGCCAGTAGGCCTCCTGTGTAGCACAATAGTGTATTTACAACATAATTATTCTTCAATTTTCCTTTTCTTAGCTGTGGGTACTCCCAAGCCCCAAATTTTTATTTAAAAAAAAATGTATTCACAGCTCCTTTGTGAAAAATGCATCCACCTGCCCAGCCTATTTACAAATGTGCCTTTATAAAAACACAATTTCAGTCTTTTTCTTTTTAAAATGTTCATAGCCTAGTCAGCCTAGTCAGACGCCTGACTGCATCCCCCTTACACTGTGACTAAGAACTACAAGTGAATTAGATATAGACAACAACTATGTAATCATGACCATTATATGAAAAGCTGAAGAATGATCCATGTGGCCAAATGGAAGGAGAGAAGGCACAAAAACAGAGGACAAGGAGAAGTATAGGTCATTAGCACCCAACCTGGCTAGGCTGGAAGGATCACATTAAGAAAAAACAAGCAGCATTCCTAGCCATGCATCTTTACTTTGATTCTGCCAAGCAGTAGTGATCTTGTACCCATACCCAGAATGTGCCTTGCCCAGGAAAAGTTAAATGTGCCTGATTCAATCACTATGCCACCTTCAGTCTCACCCTGTGCTTCCACCCCTCTCTCTCCCCACATAGGTCCACAGATTAGTGGCACTCATCTCTACCCCATGTTGGGCATAGAGGGTACCTGGACCACTGGCACTGGTTCTTCTGCCCAGGCTATTGTTCCAGAAACACATGAACCAACAATGACCTCTCTTCTTCCTCAGATCAGTCATCCATCCTGGGAAGCCCAGTTTTTCAGAATCAAAGGGGGATGGCCCTCCACCCAACTGCACTGCCAGAGGACCACAGACCAGCAGTGCTCACTAATATATGTGGGGTCTCAGATCATCAATGCCTAACCCTGGGCCCAGCTGTTTCCTTGGAGCTCATAGACCAGTAGCACCTATTAATCTCCTATTCACCATGCTGGACCAGATCTTATGTCCAGTCACCATCATTAGAAGCTCACAGCTCAAAGGTACTCCTACCTTCACTTGTACAAACACTTCTGCTGCATCAACTTGTACAAACTTGTACCTTCACTTGTACAAACACTTCTGCTCCATCAACTGATGGTTCACCCTTTCCTACACTGCACTCCTGTGAAACAGGCATGCACAGGTATGCATGTCTGGTGGAACTACCCATGGCTCACACTCTGTGATGCAGGACCTTCATCCAGAGGCTCCTGCCTCTTCTGACCACCTCCTAGCATCTTGTGTATTTGGGGCTGGCAGTGTGAGTTTCCATGCCACTCAGCATTACTAGGGACCCCTGTATCTACACCAAATGATGGACAGGAGACAAGTCTTTGTATGTATGTTGAATGTGTACCCAGTTGCAACAGCATTCATTCTGCACCTGAAAACTTCTGCTGCACATCTGCATTTATATAGACCACTTGATACCACACCACGTACCGAATTGCCAGTTCTTCTGTGCTTAGTGGGAATATACCATTCATCAGGATAGTATTTGTGTCAGAGAGGGTTCTCTAGAGAAATAAAAACAGAACCCTAGTAATTCTCTTTATATATTTATATAGAGAGAAGGGTATATAAGATAAGAAAGAAACAGTTAAGTAATCTATAAAGCAGTACAAATTGCTCTGTGCAACTCACTTGCGTGAGACAGCTCCAAGACTGGCAGTCCTTCAAGTCTTGAGGGTCACTGAGTAGTCCTCTGTAGAGCAATTCAGGCTATCTGGTCACAGGCAGCAAGCAGCAAAGCAGGTCACCAACAGTCAGCCAGATGACAGAGTCCAACAGTCCCCAGCTCAAGAGATGTATATTTCAGGAGCGTGGCGAAGTAGGGCTTGAAGGAACCTCACCTCACAGCTCCACAGTCCACGATTAGGTGTCCCACAGGTAGTGTTGCTTGGAGGTCGAGGCATAGGATGAACAAAACAGCTAGCTGGTCCAAAGATCCAAAAGCAAGAGAGAGGGCAGGACTCCCTGAGTCCTTCCTATCTCTGCCCTTCAATTCATCCCGTGTTTTCATTGGCTGTGCTGTCACAACAGACCTACCAATCTCCTGCAGCCATGTTGGCATAACAAACTTACCCATCACTGTATTCCTTCATAGTAAACACAAAGATGACCTGTCCTGAGAATGTACTAGCTCTGAACCTCAAATCTAATACCCTATGAAACAGCAAGATAAGATGGCTCAAACAAGTGGATAAATTAAAGGAGCAAACAACTTTCCTGTGGAATAAACAGCAATAAAACTCCCTGGTAAGCTTTTCAAAAGATTATATATATATATATATATATATATATATATATGACATGGACTTATAGATATTCCTCAACAAAATCGGGAGAGAGAGATCAAAGAAAGCAATGCTAGGAAAAATGACAAAATAAATACACAACATGAACGATGAAAACTAAGAACTCCGAATCCAGAAAATTAACAATAAAACATCAGAAATATATAGCTCAAGGGAAATATACAGTAAAATTTAATCACTAGAAGAAAAAACAGTGAAATTGATTACAAACCTCTTAGTACTCATGTTGGGAAATAATAAGAAGAAAATTAAAATGAAGAGAGGATAAGAATTATGCAAACACTATGAAGAGGAATCATTTATGTGTTATTGGAATGCTAGAACAGAGAGAGACCAAAATAACCACAGAAAATCTTTGAAGATTTATTGAAAGGAAATTTTACAAAAATAATGAAAGAAAAAAATTCCATCCAAGAAGCTTAGCATAGCTCAAACAAGGTGGACAACAAAAGAAATTCCTATGACATATCTTAATCAATTTTTCCAAAACAAAAGACAAAGAAGGAATCCTAAAAATGTGTTTCTGGAATTAAAAAATACAACATCATCTAGTTTACAACAGAAAAGATAAACAAACATTTGATTTCTCAGGAAAAACCACTTGGACAAGGAGGCAATGCATGGCATATATTAACACCCTGACTGAAACTAATTGCAAATCAAGAATCAGCTTTAAAGCAAAATTGAAAAGAGAAATAGACAATATCACAAAAATAGTAGCAGGCATTGCACATCACTTTCGGTGACAGCTAAAAAACTAGAAATAAATTGAACAGAACTGTCTAAGAGCTAAGTGACATAATGAATCAATGTGACCTCACAGAAACATAGAGAACACTTTGCCCAAAAGACACACAATATACATTCTTCTCAATGGACATGGATCATTCTCTGGAATAGCACATAGTTAGGCAAAAAAGAAATCATCAGTAAATTTTAAAACATCAGAAAATAATTCAAACCATCTTATCAGGTCACAGTGTTATGAAATAAAGAAATCTAAAACAGGAAAAAAATACATGGAAACTGGAAACCTGACATAAAAACCTTTGGGTAATAGGTGAATTTTTTAATTCCCAGAATAAACACTCAACATATCTAAACCTTTGGAACACAGAAATAGCAGGGATCAAAGAAGTATAAACACATGCTAAAAAAAAAAGTAGAGCAGGCCAAATTCATCTTCTTTTGTTATGGATCTAAGCAAATTTTGTGCTCCCTTAGATAAGTGGTGCGTTTCAAGCTTAGTCCCACAACTGTAACAAATTGAAAAGGAACAACAAAAGAAGTCCACTGTTATAAAAAGAAAGAATTAGGTAATATTAGAGATAGAATGAAAGGAAGAGAAAACAGGAAAACATTAGAATGGATTGTCAGGACTAAAAGTTGGTTCCTTGAAAGGATCAAAAAAAGTGTCAAACCACTAGTCAAACTGAGGGGAAGAAAGAAAAAATACAAGTAACCAAAACAAGAAGTGAGACAGAACCAATTAAGATAAAAGGATCATATTTATGGTCTGAAAAATTATACTAAAACAAATTTGAAAACACAGAAGATAACAAATTTCTAGAAAAGCACTACCTATCTAATGGACCCATATTCTGATAGGAAATTACATAACAAAAGAAGAAAACCTCTCAGCCACATAAAAGGTCCTGATTCAAGTGATTCTACTGGAAAATATTAACAAATGTCCATAGGGCTGACATCAATAGTAGTTAAATTTTTCCAGAACATAGAAAAGGAAGGAATGCCCCCTAATACACTCCATGAAATTAGTATAACCCTGATACCAAAGTCTGGCAAAGGCACCACTGAAAAAGGAAATAACAGACTTGTATCCTTGATGAATACAAATACAAAAAATTCCACATGCTATCAAAAGCTATAGCACTTGGGGTCTTAAAGGCTCAAAAGTAAACAAGTGGCCATCTAGCTCAGAATCAACAAAGCCCACATGGATGCAGGCCACCAGCCAGTGTGAGCACAAGGTGCCAAAGTGGTCTGGTATCAGACAGCAAAGAACTAAAAATTATATCATTTAAATGAGGGGGAGTACAGATTTGGGATCCAAAACCCATCAATAGGTGAAGTGACATACTCTTACAGAGGGGTTGCAGGGAGGGGATGAGCCAGTCAAGGTGCAATGTAATATCAATGAAATATATGCAATTTTCCTCTAGTTCTCAAATAGTTCCTCCCAACCCACTATCATGATCCCAATTCTACCTGAAAATCCAGCTAGAACATGGGGTGTACACTTGAACAGGAAACATGGGAAATTTAGGATAGATGATCCCCTCAGGACCAGTGATGAGCGTGGTGATACTGGGAGGATGGAGCAATGGTGAAGTGGCAAGCAGGAACTAATTTCAGGATCTACATATAACTTTCTCTCTGGAGTACAAACAATGGGGAAGTGAGTGAAGGCACACATCAGACAGTGTGTGATATGAGAAAGTAATAATAATTTGTAAATTATTAAGGGTTCATGGATGAGGGGGAGTAGGGAAGGAGGGGCAATGTGGGGAGCTGGTACTGGGGGCCTGAGTGGAGGGATATCTTGACAGTGATGATGGCAAAGGTGTGTAAATGTGGTATGCATACAATTGACATATGTATGGGTTGTGATGGGAGTTGTATGAGCCCCCAATAAAATGATTTATACAAAAGGGGGTGAGGGGGAAGAGGAGCTTATGCCAAGGGCTCAAGTAGAAAATATTTGGAAATTAAGATGGCAACATGTGTACAAATATGCTTGATACAAATGATATATGGAATGTTATAAGAGCTGTAAGAACCCCCAATAAAATCATTGGAGAAAAAATTCCACACAAAAAAATCCAGCAAACAGAATTCGATGGCATATTGAATAAAAATCATAAGATAATAATAATAAATCATGATCAAGTGGATCTCAAACCAGAAGCACAAGAATGGTTTGCCATCTAAAATTTAATCAATGTAATTCATTGCACAAATAACTTTTTAAAAAAGAATGAAATTATCATCTCAGTGGATTCATAAAAAAGCAATTGGAAAAATCCCACATCCCTTCCTGTTAAAATTCTTCCAGCAAAATAAGGATAGAAGGAAAATTCTTCACCATAAATAAGCACAAAATGAAAAATTCATCATTATTCAATAAGGAAAGACTGAGAAAATCCCTATTAAGAAAAGGAATGAGATAGGGATATGAATTATCACCACTCATTATACTGTACTAGGAGTTCTGGGGGAGGAAATAAAGGTAATTTTAATTGGGATGGCACCAGCAACAACAAATTGAAAAGGAAGAAATAAAACCATCCTTATTCACAGATGTGCTTATGAGTCATGCCACAATCTCCAAGAACAGCAGTTCAAAAACAGCAGCCCACTCCAAGGGAGAACGACGGGCTTTACACTCGCAAAAAGATCAGTCTCAGAGTGACTATGAGTGGGTATCAACTGGATGGCTGCGAGGTTTTATTGGTTAGTTAATTTCTTTCTTTGTTTCTTGTGAGTTTTTTGAGGGGGGTTGAGGGGTGTGGGGTGGTGATTATTCATAATGACATGATGTTACAAATAGAACATCCCAGAGATATAAAAAGAAAGTTATTGGAAATAAAAGGAAGATTATTAAGCTTAAAGACAGAGAATGTAATCATCACACAGAAATTGGCAGTATTTCTGTACACCAAGAAATAGAATTCTGAAAAGAAAATCATGAAAATAATACCATTTACAACAACCCTCCCCTAAATAAATTAACCATGAATGAACCTAGATAAAGATGTAACAGATTTATTCAAAGAAAACTATATAACACTACTGTAAAGAACTAAAAGACATCTATAGAAACAAGAAATGATTTCACACGCATGAATTGGAAAGCTTAACATTGTACAAATGTCAGTATCATCAAAATAATCTACAGATACTATGAATTTCTAATAGGAATTTTAACTGCATTCTTTCAATTAAATGGAAAAATATTCATTGTTGACTTTATACGAAAATGAAGGAAACCCAAAATAGTTCAAGCAATACTGAAGAACAAACTAAGAGGTCTCACATAAAATTAACTATGTGACCATGCTAATGGAAATAGCCTGATGTTGGAGTCATAACTCGCACATAGACCAAGGAAACAGAACTAAGAACTCAGAAGTAAATCCATCTGCCAATAAGCAGCTAATCGCCAATAAAGTCCCAAAGGCCATTCTATAAAAAAAAAAAAAAAAAAAAAGATCATCTCTTTAACACTGGGTATCTAAATACAGACTTGCCCCCAAACAAACTCAAGTGGATCACAGATCTCAATGTTAAAGTTAAGACTCTGGATGTCCATGAAAAGAGCAAAGGGTCACAAGTGCTGCTGCTACTGCTGGCTATTGTCAAGTCATCCGCCTCACAGCAAGCTTAAGGACAAGAAAACAAAGTACTGCCCATCCTGCATCACTCACACAGTCATTGTTGTGGGTGAATCAATCATTGAAGCCTCTGTGTCAATCCATCTCATGGAAGGTCCTCTTCTTTTTCACTGACCTTCGACTTTAGCAAGCACGATGTCCTTTTCCAAGGACTAGTTTATCCTAATAACATATCCAAAGGACATGAAACGAAGTACTGCCATGCTCACTTCTAAGGAAGCATCCTGCTGCGCTTCTTCCAAGAGAGACAAAACAAGGCTGTAGTTCTTCCAAGACAAGGGCAAAACTCTAAGATCTCCAGACACATTGAGTCAGTTCCAATGCAGAGTGATCTTCTAGGACAATATATATATATATATATATATATATATATATATATATATATATATATATATATATTTGCACTGCGAATTTTCAAGAGTAAATCTTCACAAGAGTAGAAAGCTTCATCTTTCTCCTTAGGAGCAGCGGGTGGTTTCAAACTGCTGACCGTGAACTTAGCAACCCAATGCACTATGCCTTCAGGGCTCCTAGGATGAAAACTAGAGGATCTAGTTTTCAGAGTAAGTAGCCTACCAAGCAAAATTTAAAATGCATGAACAGAAAAAGGCAAAACTGATACCTGGGGCTTCTTAAAAATTCAAACACCTAGCATCTTCAAAAATCTTTACAAAGAGAATTTTGAAAGAACATACAGATGGGAAAAAATATTTGACAACAATATAATTGATAAGACTTCATTCTCAAAACTCTCTATATATTAACTATCAATTACAAAAAGTCACACAATCCATTTTTTTTTAAAGTGAAGAACATAAACAATCACTTCTCTAATTGGCTGTGCATACTTTCACACAAAAGACAATAAAATATGCTTAAGGTAAATGTAAGAAAATTTTTAATAAATTTAATTATCTAATTGATTTATCTAGTCATAACAAAGCAATTAGTGAAGACCAGGTGTCTAAAGGCAGCATACAGAACTGCATATGGAACATACAGCATATGAGAATTTCATGTGACCCATGTCAGGACCCTGGAAAGATGGGACATTAAGAAAGAGGGAAAGGGATGCAAAAAGATGAGATAAAGAATGCAAGAAGCAGTAACATAGACTTCAAGTGTTAGCTACATTTGCAAAACAATAAGCTGAATTTCATGAACCAGTTTCTGCACTCACAATAGGCAGTTGTCTGAGAGGCTTTCTCAGGTGTAAATTATTTTACACCAGCTCACTACAATATAGAGATTTATAAACATTAATTACTTTGCTGTGGTATCATTGCCAATTGTGCTTTACTGGCCAAGGGCTTCTCAGGCTCCACCAGCTGAAATGAAAAGCAAAACAGAACGGAACTCACGTACATTTCTAAAGAGAAAGTTGGCCCTTTGGGGAGACTCTAGAACTATGAATAGCTATTAATACTTTTGTTGTCACTCAGCATATAAATCATCATATAAATAGACCCAAATGTTAAGGCCCATAAATAATAACTTTAGGGTCACAAGCAGGGGCCACTAAAGAAATCTGCGACTACGTAAATTACCTTGCACTTGGCATGATTCACAAAGCGCTCATGTAGGCAGACACTTTTAAAAAAGATAAATCATAAATTGCATCCAATTTGAGATTTCAATACTTATCACAACCACTCACTGTGAACATTTAATCTTCAGTCCTGTGATTCCTGTATTGTTCCCTGTAGTATCCAATATACAAATTAAAGAAAAGCACTAATTTCGGCAATCAATTTTTCTTCAAAGCGTCATACTACTTCTTGAAACAGTCATGTCCTTGGCCTCTATTCTCCATTTTTTATTACCTCACTCACCTAATTTTATCATCTGTATATACCATTTGATTTAGTCTATTTTTCTTGGCAAGAGTAAGTTATTTCAACTTCTTGGTCATCAATAGCTTTCAAGATATACAGTAATAGTTTCCTGCAGGATTTGGCCATCACATGTCTCTGGAAACTAGCCTTCATTGAACTTGAGGTGTATTTATACTCATAGCCTGGTTTTACACTTTAACTGACGTGGCAGCCCATGGGCCTGATTCATAGCCATTTTGCCTTCCGATGTTTCCAGAAAGAATTTTGCTGAGTGTCTTGATGAGAAAGAAAAGAGTGGTTTCACGGAGCAGATGTAAAAGGTTGTTTCAGACATAACCATAATAGTTTACCTCGGATTTGCTTCGAGCTTTTCAAAATGCTCTCACATTCATGCTCTCAGGTAGTGTCTCATGTGATGTGGGAAAGTGAAGGGATGTGAAAATAGAGAGACTAAGAGAAGTTTAGGGGACCCAGGAGAGGCTTGCCTTCCTGTGAAGAGAACATGGAAGAGACAATGTAAAGACACAAGGGGGTGTGAGCAGAACTTGTGCCGCTAATGTCTGTAGGTGAAGAAACATCATTTACTGTAAATGGTAGACAGAGGGTAATGGGAAATAACTGAATTGTATTGGACAATGTGATGAATCTTATTTTGCATTTCATGTTTTAAATAAAATTCACCTTCTCTGGTACACAGAATAGCATAGACATTCAGAGGACATAGAGGAAAGAATCAGAAGGCAAAAGACATTTTTAGAGGTGTATCTATCGATATGTACATATATGAATATATTAATATGCAACAATAGGGATATAGTCCTGTGGACATATTTTTCTATGCTAAGTATTAAGGTAGCAGATGGACATTGGGCCTCTACTCAAGTACAACCTCAATGCAAAAACACTTTGTTCTAATAAACTGGCATTTTGTGATGCTCACCTTCCCTGACATGCTCTCTGAAGACAAAATGTGTACATAAGCAAATGTGGTGAAGAAAGCTGATGGTGCCCGGCTACTAAAAGATATAGCACCTGGGGTCTTAAAGGCTTGAAGTTAAACAAGCAGCCATCTAGCAGGGAAGCTCCAAGCCCACGTGGAAGAATCACACCACCCTGTGTGATCACAGGTTGTGCACAGGATCAGGTATCAGAAGATGCAAAACAATCTTACTAATGCAAATGAAGGGGGTTGGAGTGAAGACCCAAAGCTCTCTGTAGACAACTGAACATCCCTCAAAGAAGGTCCACAAGGGTCGAGCCAGCCTGGGTGTAGTATAACACCAACAAAACAAACATCCTTCCTCTAATTTTTTAATGCTTTCTCCCGACAACTAGCATGACCCTAATTCTACCTTATAAAACCAGCTGGACTGGAGCATGTATAATGGTACAGATAACAACTCTTGACACTCAGAATCCGAGACAGATAAACACCCCAGGAATGGTAATAGAAGTAGTGATACCATGAGGGTAGGGGGAAGATGGGGGGATAAGAGAGAAAAAGAGGGATTAATAACTCTACCCCTACCTCCCTGAGAGGGATAAGCAACAGAAATATGAGTGAAGAGACAGCAGATAGTGCAAGATATGAAATCAATGATAATAATAATAATAATAAACAATAATAATTTATCAAGAGTTCACAAAGGTGGGGGAAGAAGCTGATACCAAGGGCTCAAGTAGAAAGAAAATATTTTGAAATATTTTGAAAATGATGATGGCAATATATGTACAAATGTACTTGATACAATTGATGTGTTCATTGTTATAAGAGCTGTAAGAGTTCACAACAAAACTATTTTGTTTTGCTTTTTTAATTACCTGTTTGGGATGATACCCACCTGCATACTACTTACTTGAGATAAATTTTGAGTAGGTTACTGTTGCTTCTAAAGTAATCCATGTACTTTGCAGGATACCTGGAATTTACAATATGTCAACTTTCATCTTTTCTTCTCCCCCTGCTTCCCCTCAAAGTTAGTGTAAATCCAGAAAATGTAGCCTAAATAGATTGAAAACTTTATTCCAATTGAATAAAGTTCTACTTCTTCTCGATTGCAGCTGAGCCCCCAAGATGTACCCATCCTTTCATTGGGGGTGGGGTGAGGGATGCTTAATTAGCACTTTTATTTGCCAAGAACAGTTCCATGCAAGTTTGAGCAACTTGCAGAGGTGCCATTAATCTCAAATAGCAGCGACATGGCTCTGTAAACTCCTGCTCAGTACGTCACTTGCAAGTTCCTTATAGCAAATGAGGTGTAGTACTGCTGAAACCCTTAATGGATCTTTATTATATGTATTAATCATGATCACTCTTAAAATAAAAGGTTGAGCTCTTCTTCAGTTAAAAAGACGGCTGCTTGAGAGCACAAGGCCATGTTCCTTTGCTTTCTAGGCCGGGGCACACATGCAAAATTCAAAAGCTTATTTCTCCTTAAACAACTTTCTTCTTAAACAACTTAGTTACAAATAAAAACATCTTCTTCATTAAAAGAAGCCAGTCTCCAGAGAAACATATGGTTTCTCATGCTGCCATGACAGACCTGTCGCCTCAGTCTGGCTTGTGACTAACACTGCTGCCCAGGAGCCCACTTGATCTTTCATTCCCACAAAAAAAAAAAAAAAAAAAAAAAAAGAAATTCACAAAATAGAATGTAAAAATAAGATCATGCTCAATGCAGACATTCCTCTATCCAAGATTGAGTGCAGTCATGTGAAATGACGTGTCCTTGTAAGGTTAGGATTACTTTTTCGGTTATTAATTGCAAATATGAGTAATTCTGTTCTGGGGGTAGGAGGAGGGTATGTTCAGGGCCAAATTTTATAATTGTTTCTGAAATAAAATCTTTGTAAATGAACACCTGTAATTTTTTTAGGCACAATGTCAGGAGCCAAGATATATTTTGAACTATAACATTGTACTTAAAAAAAAAAAAAACTTCATATGAGTTCATGTGCTTTTCAGTCATGAATTCCAAAGCATTAATTCTTATCAGAATGCAGTGGCAGTACACCCAATGAAATTGATATTATCTCAATTTTTAGGTTAAATAAATTCGAAGAAGGTGACATGACTAAATATGTCAATATTGAAGGCCAAACCTAGAATCCAACTGCCTTGAGGAAAATGCCCTCTAACAGATGTGACCATCTTTCTAGCATTGCCAGAGCTGCCTGGCTCCCTCCCTCCCTCCCTCCCTCTCTCCCTCTGCAGGCTGAAAAATCAAATCCACATCCCCAAGAGAGACTCCAACCATGACAGCCTTCTCAACACTGTCAGCTTTTATACTTCTCAAGCATGGCTTTCTTTCAGACAACAATCACAATCTCTCTTTGCTGCCTTCTAGACCCTGCGTTTACCATTATCTTGTCTGGCCTTCTTATCTGTCTCTTTGCCAGCCCCCACTATGAAGTGTCTAACTTCATGAAGGAATGGCAGGCAAGTCTATTTTCATACACGTGCACCTCCCCGGCTGACTTTTTAACCTTCCCCTTTTATATCTCAATTCTATGAACACCCACCAGCATTTACCTTGGATGTTCCTCTTAAGCTTTAGTTCTCTCTACTGTACCCACCTAAGTCTAAATTCACACTCTGGTTTGGCACCAGAGCCTCACTCGTTCTAACTAACCCAAGGGTTGTTGATACCTTGGTGTAAGTTATTGTGAGAGTCCCCACATTTTATTGACCATATAAATCTCCAGGGATCTTGCTGAAATTAAATTTCTGATTCTGTGGGTGGGAGATGAAGCACGAGACTCTACATTTCTAACAAGATCCTAAGGTACACAGATACCGCTGGTCCAGCGACCATATCTGAATAATGAGGACCTAGCATTCCAGAACAGCCTTGATGGCGATGTCCAAGATGTTGACTTGGGCACACATGTTGTGGTGTCCCCCCTACAAGGAAGAACTTAAGAACCCAAATGAAAGGGACACAGAATCACAATCTGGGAACCCAGAACAGCAGTCAGAAGGACAAAGAACTAGAACAAAGACCAAAGGGAAAGAGAAACGGAATAAAAATAGCAAATGGGGAGTTGCACAGAGTGTAGGCACCCTAACCACACAGTGCAGCAGGTCCATCTCGAGACAACGTGAGTGGTGCTCCTGAGTAAGGGGCATGGAAAAAGCAGTTCCATGGAATCTCCCATTGGACACCGAGATGCTGTGCCAACAAGCCTCAAGTGAAGCAAATTGAAACTAACATGAACGGGATCCAATCAGAGAAGTGCAAGAAGGCAGATGAGATCCCTTGGGGCCCAGGCAACCACAGAGCAGAAATGAAGCCTAAAAATATGGCAAAAACTACTCCCCAGCAGGAAGACATGGTCATGGTGGTGTTTGGTGCTAGGGGAGTGGAAGATCATGGGAATAGGGCCTAGAGAGTCCTACACCAGGTAAGACTCTGGGCAGGACTGAAACCTCCTGCTCACATTTGGTGGAGGCAGCTATTGATCACTGGTTGCACTGTGCAGGAATTATCCTAGCACCCACACCATAAACGGTTCCGCTTCCTGCCTCTCAGGAAACCAGTCGTGAGACCTTGGATTTAGCAATCCATGGCACACACACTGTCATGTCATTGGACTTGCAACTGAGAATCCCCTGCCTCCTCTTGTCCATGCTATGGTGCTCTCACAAATTGCAACTGGGCTCAGACCTGCCCACCTGCAACTGGAGAGATGCCCGCTTTGACCAAACAACCACTTCCCTGACAGTCAGTGGTGTGTGCTCCCAGTGCCAGGTTGGAAACACAAAACATAAAAGTCCATCAGGGGGAAAGAGGGGAACCAATCACAGTGATCCACATATATCCCCCTGCCTGGAGAAGAGATAACAGAGAAGTGGATGAAGGGAGACATCGGTCAGTGTAAGACATGAAAAAATAATAATAATAACTTAAAAACTATCAAGAAAATACAAGGAGCTGATACCAAGGGTTGAACTAGAAAGGAAATGCTTTGAAAATGATGATGGCATCAAGTGTACAAATGTGTTTGACACGCTGATGGATGTATGGATTGGGAAAAGAGTTGTCTGAGCCTCCAGTAAAATGACTTTTTTTAAAATAAGTAAATGTCTAGAAGATCAGGATGGCAACACGGGTACAAGTATACTTGATACAATGAATGGATGCATTGCTATGACAGCTGTAAGAGCCCCTAAGAAAATCTTTAAAATATATATGATAATAAATAAAAATCCTGAATTTTATGAAATTAAAAAAAAAATTCTAACCACAGAAGATATGCATGTGACTGTAACTCACCCTATGCTCTCGTGAAAGAATACCACAACTGTGGTGGATGCCATCACAATTCTCATGCCACACATTCAGTGACTGGCAACCCATGAACCCTTGTCCCAACCACTTGACAAATGGCAATGCACACACACACACACACACACACACACACACCACTCAACTTAGTAACCAACATGAGTGCTTCCTGCATCCACACCATAGAGACTGGACAGACACACCACATTGCCAGCAAGGCCAGGCACATCCTGACAATTGCCATCTGTGCCTCTATCAAATGATGAGCAGGAGATACTAGTGCTTTTATTCCACGTCCTCTTGGTCGGCGGAGGTCACACATCCCACACCCAAATGATCCCTGCAAATTATCTAGCACTGGCACTCAAACCTCTTCACACACACATGCACACTCACACACACAAACCCTTATGGAACTACCACTTTATACATGTACAGCAGATCAACCTCATACATTTGGGTAACAATATCCCTCAGTGGATACAGACCCATCCTGCCCTGGTCTGCAGGGAATGAACTAATTGCCAACACCAAGCCAGAACAACACCCACAATCACGCAAGAATTATAGAGAGATCCTGACAGCCCAACATTTGTTACCCAAGAACAGAGAAACAGTCTACTTCCTCAGCTTCACTCCATCCAATATGGGGGGAAATACAAGCCTAACCACAGAAGGCACGCATATGGTGGTAACCCCCCATACCTCCCAGTGCAAGAAAATCACATAGAAAAGAACCAAAAGCAGTTACAATAATATATAGAAAGAAAGACACACTAAAGGGAAAGAAAAAAATTCCAGATCCATCAAAATTAAAAATAGCACAAAAACACTTATGCAATCCATAAGTAAATAATAATAAATACATAATACATAAATAAACAGTTCAGTGTCATATAGACAGTAATGACACATCTTATAAAGAAACAGGGTCGGATGGCTAAAACAAGTGAACAAAATAAAGGGACAGTAAACTTCCTGAAGGAAATAAAAAAAGAAAATAGATGTGATAGGTAGGTTTATTGTGCCAACCCGGCTAATGAACAAGTGCACAGAGATAAATGGTTCACTGAGCCTCGCCTTCTTGTCTCTTGCTCTTTGATGATGGGACCAGTGTGAAGCTACCTTGGCTTGTTCTTTGCCTCAATTTGCACACTACACTACTTTTGGGACATCTAACCCGTGGACTGCGTGACTATAGTTTGAGGTCCCTCCAAGCCCTGCTTCACCCACAGTGGAATATACATCTCTTGACTGCTGGACCCTAGCATCTGGCTGACTCTTGGTGACCTACCTTGCTGTTTGCTACCTGTGGCCTGATGGCCTGATGGCCTGAACTGCTGTACAGAGAGGACTACTCGACATCCTCAAGACTTGAAGGATGGCCAGTCTACTAACCATCTCACGGAAGTATCACTGAGCCATTTGTATTGCTCTATAGAGTAATTAACTGCTTATTTCTTATGTTAGTGTATATATATATATATATATATATAATCATACATGTCCTAGTTTTGTTTCTCTAGAGAACCCTGTATAACATCATAGAACTATTTGATGAGGAAGCCAAAAATCCTCAAAGAGATCAAAGACAAAACTCACAAGACTCTAGAAGACTTCAGAAAAATAAGACCAAATGATGCAATAAATATACTACTAGAAGCCACAGAACAGCAACTGTAAATGCAGAAGGTTAATAATGAAATATCAGAAATAGATAATTCATGAAAAGGAAACATAAGTATAATTGCAATGATGGAAGAAAAAATAGCAAAGCAGAGGACAAATTCCTTCACACTTCTCAATTTTGAGGAATAATCAGGAAAAAAATGAAGGACACCAAAGAGTTATGCAGGATACTCTCTATAATATAGATTTGCAAAAAAGTGGCATTCTAGTACAAGGAAAAGGGACAGGGGGTGAGGAGGAATGCACAGAGTGAGTATTTGAAGGTCTATCAAAAGAAAGCATCCCTAATGTGAAATGCCTACCCAAGAAGTTGTGGAAAAATTCCATAATTTTTATTTCACGTTTCCACTAACTTTTTGAAACCCATGTGTCTTATGAAAGGAAGTGCTCTATCACTGGGTACATAAATATCTATTATCATTACATATTCTTGGTAGATAGGCCCTTTAATCATGATGCACTTCCCTTCTTACTCTCTCAAAATAGATTTTAACTCATGAAAATCTATCATGATAAAAGGGTCAATTTGCCAAGATGTAAGTAAGAATAATAAATATTTATTCACCCAAGTATAAAGCAGGAAAAGACATTGTGCTAACTCTAACACATTGGAAATGAGAAATACACTGTTCCACAATAATAGATGAAGACTTTAGCACACCATTTAGGATGATGGACAAAACAGCTAGCAGGAAACTCAGCAAAGATACAGAAAATCTAAGCAATACTACCAACCAATTTATCCTCTTAGACATACATAGAATACTCATCCAATAACTGCACCATTCATATCTCCTCCACCAAGCATAGGCCATTCTGTAGATTAGATCATATTTGAGGTCACAAAGAAAGTCACAATAAATTTTAAAATATCAGAATAAATGCATCTTCTCTGATCAAAATGCTATAAAATTGGAAATCAGTTGACAGATCAAAGATAAATTTCAATATGTGGAAACAGAATGATACCTTATTTAAAAATTCTTGTCTGCAAGAAGAATTTGAAAATGGAATGTTATTTTTTCTTAGAATCAAATGAGAATCACATTGCAACATATCAAAACCCCTGGGACACAACAAAAAGTGTACTTATAGCAATAAATACACATTAAAAATAGCCAAGATAAATAACTTAGACTTAAAACTTGAGCAAAGAGAAAGGGAACAGCAAAAGAAATCTGCAGTCATGAAAGGTAAGAAAGTAAGAAAATCAGATATAAGTGGAATAGAAGACAGGAAAACAACAAAAGCAATCAACAATACTAGAAGCTAGCTCTTTGAGAGAATCAATAAAATTGACTATGGCCAAATCGACAGGGGAAAAAAGATAAGAAACAAGTGAACAAAATAAGAAATGAGAAGAGGGACAATCTTATCAAATAAAATGTTAAAAAGCATCTTAAAAGAGCATTATGAAAAAATATATTCAAGTAAAAACCTCAAGTGGATCAATTTCTAGAAATACACTACCTGAGTTAACTAACACAAGCAGTGGCATAAACCTAAATTGACTGACAACAAAAGAAGACATTGAAGAGGTAATAAAATTAAATTAAAATCTCGCAACAAGAAAACCCCCAAACAGACAGCTTTGCTGGAGATGTCTACCAAGCATTAAGAGCAAAGTTGGCACCAATAATACCGAGACAATTTCAGAACACAGAAATGGAAGAAATACTACGTAATTCATTCTATGAAGTCAGCATATCTTTGATAAATCCAAGTAGATATAGGACACAAAAAAGAAAGTTACAGACAAGTATCCCTCATAAATATAGATGCAAAGATTCTCAACAAAATTCTAACCAATAAGATTAACCAGCATATCAAAAAATAATGCAACATGATCCTACTGGGATTCATACCAGAGATGCATATCAGAGTTCAGTGATAGAAAATCAATCAATGTGAAGTCATCATATAAATAAAAGATTCACATGATCACTTCAGTTGATGCAGAAGAGACATTTGATAAAACCCAACATCCATTACTGATAAAAACTCAGCAAAATAGTAAAAGATGGAAAAATCTTCAATAGAACTAAAGGTATGTATGCATATGCAGCAGCCTACAGAAGTTATAATACAGGAAGATTGAAAGCATTTTCCTTGAGCACAGGTAAGGGACAAAGATATGTATTGTCACCACTTTTCAGAAAGGTCTGGGCAGAGCAGCAAGACAAGAAAGGGAAACAGATGGCATCCAAACTGATAGGGGGAAAATGAAAACATCTCTATTCACAAAGGACATGATCCTCTATAGAGAAAATACCAGCGATCCTAGTAGAAGCTTCCTGGAAGTAATAACAGAAAGGCACAGCAAACCAGCAGCGTTCAAGATCAGCATGTAAAAAGCAATTGGATTCCTCTACACAAACTTGGATAACTTCAAAAAGGAAAACAAGAAAACAGCAACATTTACAATAGCCCCTCAGCAAAAACAAAAATCAAATACCTCGCCAAGAATGTAGAAAACATATGCAAGGAGAACTATGAAATAATATTGTGAAAAAAACTGCATAAGTGAAAAACATACCATGCTCATACATGGGAAGATTTAACACTGTGAAAATACTGCCCTAAGCAATCCATAGATATTATGCAATCCAGATCCAAATACCAACAACCCCTCTTGAGCAACATGAAAAATCTTATCTCAAAGTAAATATAGAAAGAAAGCCTGCAAAAACCAAACCTACAGTAATTGAACCAGGTAATTGAATCAGTAATTAAACCAGGGTCATCCTGACCCTGACGGACACGGTAGAAGTGCCCCTGTGGATTTCTGAGATTATAACTCTTACTAGGACTAATTAGCTTTACCTTGCTCCCATGAAGCAGTTTCAAACTGCTAATCTTGTGGAAACCAGCCCAATGTAGTACCTCTAGGCCACCAGAGCTCCTATATAAAAAGGAAAGAAGGTCCAAATATCTAAGACATTACTGAAGAAGAGTAGCGTAAACAATGTCACACTTCCCAATCTCAGAATTTAATATAGAACTACAAAAGTCACAAAAGCCTGATGCTACAACAGAATTGAGAACCCAGTAGTAAATCTTTCTATAGATATTTTAAAAGGAGGTTGAAGTCCATTCATTGAGGACATAATGTTTTTTCTT
>PVJH01009598.1:0-78163 GCA_004026705.1 Nesogale talazaci
AAAATAAGAAGTAAATATTTTTGGAATCATACATATATCCCTTTTTAAAATTAAATATAACTTAAAGAAAATTTTCAGTTTTATAACAAAAAAAGACCACACAGAAAAATCCCATTGTGAAGAATTCAGTTTGCATTATTATCATTGCACTCTGTGTACCATCTTCCAGTAAAATTATAATTCCTTATCTCAGGTCTCATTGCAGAGAACATCGAGGAATAATGAAGAAGCTTTTCCACACCTTGTGAAGCATAGCCCAACTTTACTTTCTCAACTTATTCCACCAAGCTTTCCTTGGAAGAAGAAATGATTGGTGGATTAAGTTGATGAAGTAAGGTTGCTTGATTGTTATATCCTTTTTCGACCCAAAGTCTCCTAAGGTCTTGGCTTCCTTTTAAGTCAAAGATCGTATGCTATCTTCTAAGGAAATCCATAGCAAGCGACGAGTTTCTCTTGCTGCAAAGGTCAGGGTTTCACTGCAGGCACAAATATCTTCCGTTTCCTTGGCAATTGGACATGTTGACCACAGTATAGAGGTTATATTTTCTTTAGCTGAACTGAGTAGAAGGAAGATGCTGTTATTCCAAACACTGTGGTTTTTAGGGATGATGTATTTGTGTATATCTGTGTATTTGGAGCAAGAACTATAGTCCTGTCTTTAAGTAATGTATTGCTGCTATGTGCCACTGCAGCTCATGGAAACAACAGAGAACTGTCACAGGGTTTCCAAGGCTGTAATTTGTATGGAAACAAACTGCTACCTCTTTCTTTCATGGAGTAGATGGTGAGTTTGAATCACCAACTTTCCAGATGTAATGAATAATTTCTCTATCATACCCATATTCTAAATGCACACCTTCATTTGTGTGTGTATGTATGTGTGTGTATATATATATATATATATATATATATGAAACTAATAGTAAATAGAACAGCTAATACTGAGGAGTGACTATTAAGAATAAATGGCATATTTAAATAAGAACTGAAGTAATTTGACTCAATAGATAGTAAATTACTTAATCATTAATCACTATACACTCTTGCCTGAGAAGAAAAAATAAAACATAGATGCTGGACCCACTGTACTCTCTTCTCAGGTTTACAGGGAAGTTTCTTTACAGGATAGGAACTTCCTGTGTTCCTGCAAGACTGATTCAAGGATGTTACGCCCCTGTGACTTGAGTTCTGACTCAGACCAATGCTATGTTTGACCATGTCAAAATTTTTGCCTAATTCTGAGAACAATCTTAGCTTGCTTGTTTAGCTTAGGTAGTTAAATGCATTCATTTCTACTCTTACTATACTTACTAGAAAAGTGCTATTTTGCAACCACATTTCATTTTTCCCATATGAACTCATTTAAGGTACAGATGTAGAGAAGATAACTTTTGTTTATTTTACAAAATTTAGACTTACTTTAAAATCTCAATCATATTATCACTTATTTAGCTAATTAAAATGATATTGCCACATAGAAACTCATTCGATGAAGTTGTTTTGCTGCTTAAAAAAGATTTAATATCCACATCATGCTGATCACTAAGAAACAAAAGGTATGTATGTAAAATTGCAGAGCTAACAGGACTTTGGAGACAGCAAAAATTCAATATGCCATGTGCATATGCCTGCATCTATTTATTTAGGCTATTAATAAATAGCCTGACTGGAAGAGACTATTAATTTTATGTGACAATATTAGGCTATATTTTCCCTTTTCTTTACTCCAAGATAGTACCAGTCTCATGGTTTTTCCTTTCTATGTCTATGTCTAGGATAATGTCAACAATTTCTATGTCCTATACAATAGGATATGTGTGCTAGTGTCACAGAGGGTAGGTTATATTTTCTCTTTCTTTTATTCCAAGATAGTGCTAGTATTATTGCTTTTCCTTTATATAACTTGGATTATGTCAACAATTTCTATGTCCTATACACTGGGATATATATTAGTGTCACAGAGAGTTCTCCTTGGGCTGTAGCCACAAGAAAGACACAGTGCTCAGGAAAGCACAGGGAAAGGGTGGGGGGTGTGTGCGGAAAGGCCTTTGGCAAGCTGGATTGACATATTGGTTGCAAGTATGGGCCGGAACCAAAGAACAAATGTGAACATGATGCGTGAGTGGGCAGATTTTGATTCTGTCTTACAAAGGGTCCCCATGAGTTGAAACTAACTCCAGGGTACTTACAACAACACACGCTTGGATGAATGCTAAAGTCTATACAACCATGACTACAGCTAATTCATGTCTTTCAGAATCTCGTGTATTTTTACCAGGTTTTCCCCAAAAGATCACCTAATTACATGGTTGGTGGTTCAAACCTACCAACCACTCTGTGAGAGAAAGACGAGGATGTCTGCTCTTAAAGATGGGCAGGTTGGGAAACCCTATATAGGGACCCTTAGAAAAGCACATCATACTGGGTAAAGCAGAGAAGCATCAGCAAAAGGGGAAGGCACTCAAGGAAATGAATTGATTCAGTGACAAGCATGGGCCTGTGCATCGGAACACTTGTGAGGATGGTACAGGCCCTGGCAGTCTCTGTGTAAGTTATTCCCGGGTGAGAAGCTACATTATGGCACCTCACAGGAACCACATTAGGACTTCTCTGAGTCCTACCCACGCCCCTGTGGTGGGTTTGGTTGGTGGAGGGGTGCAATTTCCTATATAGTTTGCTATATATATATAGCAAACTATATGTATATATATGTATATGTATATATATAGCTTATCAGAGAGTGTCCTGCAAATTTTTGGTGAAGGAAAGTTTAAAATAGTTGCTGCTGTGTATAAATAGGACACTTTCAGGAGTCTGACCTGGATTAAGAAGTGAACTTGAATGAGATATATCATTGTTGACATCAAACTGATCCTAAATGAAAATCGAATATACCTCAAAGAAGTTTATTTGTTTGATTGAGTATGCAAAGTCATTCAACACTGTGGATCATAACCAATTATAGATAAATTCGTGAGGAAGGGGGATTATGGAGTATTTAGTTGTGCTATGAAGACCTTGGGTATAGACCAAAAGACAGTGGTGCAAGCAGAATCAGAGGATATGGAATGGTTTCACTTCCAGAAAGTTGTTTGTTAAGTTATATCCTTTCACCCTCCTTAGTCAATCTATGCAGGATAGATGGAGAAGCTGCATTACATATCTGGAACACTTTACAGCAGAGTTGAAGGAAAGTTCATTAACAACCTGTGATATGCAGATGACATAGCCTTTCTTATTGAAAGCTAAGAGGACTGACGACATTTCATGATAAATGCCAAAGATTACAGCCTTCAGTATGGCACTTCAGCAGAAACAGAACACATTTTCTCACATCTGGACAGATAAGCAAAACACAATAAATGGAGAAAATCTGCAGGGATTTGATTTTGCATCATCCACAATTAACACTCAGGAAAGTAACAGCTAAGATATCAAATGATGAATTTTTCTGCAAAAGACCTTTTTAAAGTGTTCTAAGCCAAAGATGCAAATTTAACAACTAAGGTGTACCTGGCATGAGCCATTATTTTTTCAATCACCCCATATGCTTGCTAAAACAATAAATAAGAATTTAATGTTTTTGAGTCATTATATTGACCACAGATATTGAAGCCTATATATCATGGACTTGTGAGAAGAGTCAGCAAACCTTTGTTGGGAGGAATGCAGTTGGAATGCTACTCAGAATAGAAGAAGGTCCTTACTCTCACATCCTTGACACATGCTATCTGGAACACCCAGTCCCTGGAGAAGGACATCATTATGATCAAGGGAAGTGTCAGTGAGAAAGGGAAGCTCCTTGGTAAGATTCATCAGCACAGAGACTGCAACAGGTGCTCCAACACAGCCACACTGACGAGAAGGGTTCATGAATGGGCAGAGATTTAGGTTTTGTTGTAAGCAGGTGGGACACTGAGTCATTCAATGACACTCAATGACACCTAGTAACAAGGACAGTTGCTGGGCTAAGGAAGGCAATCGAAGAACTGGATTTTTTTCTCTCAGCATTAATAGGTTTCAGAATGCTCCAAACATTCTTAATCATTTACAGGGGCTCCATAATGATTGAATCCTTGCTGAGTTCTGATACACGTAGGCTAGAAAGTTACCAGTCCTCACATCAGACAGAAAGCATTGTCAAATGGATTTCAGCAGCCCTATGTAGACTGGAGTGTAACACCTTGCAATTTGATCTCCTCTGGATCCAACATGAATTCATTCAAAAATTTTAATAATCCATGCTTTCCCTTAGATTGAGGCCTTTTCATGTTTTATGTGGTCCTTATGACTCTGTCCTTGTTTGCCTTTCACCTGGTTTTGTAGATGTAACTAGATGGGAAAACCAGGATGGGGGAATTACTGAAGCAGTAGAGAGACTGACGGCTGTCTATCTGGGTGGAAATGGAGAGGCAGCATCAGTGAGTAGTACTAGCAGGTAGTGAAGGTTCTAACGTTGATTGTAGCAAGGATTGCACGACCCTTCTTGGTATAATTGGTCTGTTTAATTGTATGGTACATTAATTATTGCTCAATAAAATTAAATAAATTAAATTAAATTCTCCTCTCTTTCAGTGCTGTCTGTGGAATGGGTTCTGCTACAGCTGAGCGTGACGAACCCATAAAGCGCAGTTGAGTAATCAGCTATAATCTTTCATTATACTCTTTGAAATGATTAAGTAATCTGAAGTGTATGGAGATTCTTTCCCAAGATTCCCATTATTTCCAAATCAGACTGCTTGTAAAGGTGCAAGTAGCAAGTACACCAAAAAGCTCACTGTCATCCTGCTGATTTTGACTCACAGCGATCCTATAAGACAGAATAGAACTGGCCCTGTGGGTCTTCAAGCCTGTCACTCTCTACAGCACTAGAAAATATCCTCCTTTCTCTTCTGAAGAGCGGTTGGTGGTTTTCAACTGCTGACCTTGAGATACGCAGCCTGACTCCTAACACATGAGGACATCAGGGATCCCATTAGAGTCAAGCAGGAGGGCAGAAGTGGCAGAAAGGGGACTGATGAGATAAACCTTTGTTGTGTCCAGTGAGAACAACTTTGGATACTTACCTAACAGTGAGAGAGGCATTCTAGCTACTGATGCTGTATTTCCTTTGTGTACAGCAAACCTTCAGATCTTTGCCCATTCCTGTATTCCCACCCTTGAAATGGCCTGAGAACACTAAATCCCTGCTTTAGTGCACAAGTCCTGGCACCTGACTTCCTATGGGAATCCGAGCAGACAGAGCTCATCACAGGACATGGCATTTGACTTGGGTCTGGAAGAATGAGAACAATGTGAGTGAACAAATGCCTTTTATAATCAGATGTGCCATTTGGTGACTTCACCGAGTTTCATTGGATTGGGAGCTGGTGCTGATTTGAGGAGAAACTCGAGGAGGATAGGGCCACAGAAGTCTACCTGTACGCAACTCCCTAAAGGAGTCACACTCTCCAATGTCACTCTGGATGCTTCCACCATCTGCCTCTGTGACCCCCCCCCCCCAGAAAGAGGTGGCTGTGTGTGTCTCTCTTACTAAAGTGAAGACTTGGATGCTACTAATCTTTCTGAACACTTTCAAGATGCTGATAGCTCCCTGGCACAGAGTTGATCACCCACAAAATGTGTCTTTTATGGTAAGATCAAGACTGTTCCTGTTTCTGGGTTAAAACAAGTTCATTGGCATGGAAAGTGTAGATTTCTGAAATGAACTCTCCATGAGAGGGGCTTGCTATTATTTTGGTTGCCACGGAGTTTGTTCCTGATACAGGACGACGCCCAGTGTGTGGAATAGAACTGTTCCTTAGGGTTTTCCAGTGTGAGTCCTCTCAGAAGCAGGTGGCCATGCTGGTCTCTCGTGGCACTTATAAGTGACTTGGAACCCCTGATTTTTGCCTAATATCCGGTACGTATGTTCTGCATCCCCGCTCCCGCCCCAGAGATGCCGCTAGAGCTTACCTTCGCAGTGAGTTTGATCATTAAGTCATCTGTTTCCCTTATTGTCTGAGTCTCCTGAGAGAGCCCTAACATACTCATGCTGAACCCATGCATGATGTTGGCTTCCCAAAGTGGCCTTCCAGTTCAGTCAGTTCCTTTATGATCTCTTTCTCTGCTTTCCATTTACTTTGACTAATTCTACCTTCCTCTTATCACACATTTCCTAATGGCTTCCTGCCTTTCCCGGGAGGTGGGTTCTGTTTGGGAAACCAATACTAAATGACTGCAGTGGGGAGGTGATTATGCGTTGGGGGATCGACTGTCTTTTTCTGCTCTTGAAAACAATTGCCTTCTCGGAGACCCACAGCGAGTCGCCATGAGTCAGCTTTGACTCTGCGGTAGTAAGTATCAAGAAGCTTACACTGAAGTTTTCTCGGTGTGGGTCGGACATTTCAGCACACTCCCTGAAACAAACACTGTTTGCATTTATTTCAATTTTTCATAAAACCTCTGATCTTGAGCAGGGTGTTTTGTCTCTAAGATGCATTCCACTTCACCCTGAGGGCTTGCTTTCCTTGTCCTGTTTGATGTCATCTGCAGGAATCCCATGAGATTTCAACGCTGCTGGGGTTGACTCGCTGCCAAGGATAAACGAAGTTCACTGACTGCGCATTCTGGTAAGCAGCTGAAAATATGACTTTGTGAGTTAAAATGAAAAACAGAATAACATTCCTCTCCAAAAGTCCCCCCCTTGTGACTGCCCACAAACACGACGGACACCCAGGGCAGCATTCCCACTTCAAGGCAGGAACCCAAAGGCTGTGGATATTTGAAGGCTGCGCTAACTACAGATAGGTGTGGAAAATGAAATTATTACCTAAAAAATGTAATAAGCTCCCATATACTAGGACAACCTGGAATATGTGTGATGCAGATTTGTGGGAGTCATAAGTTTACGTTCTCTTTTGCAATAGTAAATTGCACAAAAGTGAGGATTATAAGGGACTGAAACCGGCAGCAGAGGCTTCAAAGATTCCAGCTTTGACTGACCTTGGGCTTTGTTTTTGCATACTCTTTGCAAAATAAGCCATGAGGTAGTGTTTACCTTGAAAGGGGTAAACGATTTTAGTTCTTGCATTTTAAGGTCTCTGAATAGCAGTTTGTTCTCAATAATTAGACTATTAGCAGTTCAAAGTCATTCAGCTACACCTTGGAACAAAGGCCTCACCATTGACTCCTATAAAAAGGATGGCCAAGAAAACCCAATGGAGCAGTTAGACACAGTTGTACATGTCACCCTCAGGCACATTCAGCCCGACAGCAGTTTTTTGTTGTTGATATTTTTGTTCTTGGTATTGACGCATTCTGGTGTTGAGTGGAGAAAATGGTTCAGAATCTTGGCTGCTAAAGGAATGGTAGAAGACTCTGCCCAGACGTGCATCTCAGTAAAGACTCACCAATCTACTTGGGAAAAATCACCACTAAGGACTTGAGCATCTACTTTGGACACCGCATGGGCTTAGCTTTCCCCTGTTCTGATTCATATTCAGCCAGAGGGAGTCAGAACGGATTTGAAGGAATTGGAATGTTTAAATGAGCGTGAGGTGTGGAGTCGTCTGTAAGTTTGCCTTCTGTTCACTTGGTATTTCTTTCTCCTGGTGAATATCCTTTGAAATGTACCTCCACACACAGACGTTTAGGCAAAATCCTATTTCTTCCTAAAGATACAGTGAAATAAGATGGGCATCAGAGTCAAACAACATGTCTTATTCAGCTCTCAAAAAGCATCACAAGTCAGCTGAGAATAAATTTAAAGACACATTTTGCCATCTTGCAGACCTTTCAGTGGACAACAAAACAACAATGAAAAGCCCACTGCCTCTGAGTTGAGTTAGACTCAGCAATTCCCAGGCATAGAGAAAGAAAGCCCAATCGTTGCCAAGACTGTAGTAAGCTTTCACGTAAGCATGCTGCCACACTTTTCTCCCAGGGAGAGTCCCATCTTTCTGCCATGAAGCACCTGGGGGGTGAAAACCATGGGTCTTTGGGCTGGCAGTCAAGCACCCCAAGTAGGACATATACCACATTTTCTGAGCCATAAGACATACTTTTCCCCCTTTGGGCGCGGGGTGGGGGGGAATAATGATTTATCTTAGGGTCCAAAGGTGTGCTACTACAGAATATGCTAGTATACTGGTACTATTTGGTTTAGAATATTTTTTTTCTGTTTTCCTGCTCAAGTTCTGGTGCATCTTATGGACTAAAAAATATGGTACCTTGCATGCAAAGCATCTGCAGAAAATTTGTTTGGAAGCAACAAGTAGTTGCATCCATAAATAAACAAGTTAGCAAGTGTTTGTAGAAAACTCTGTAAGCCTCCTGCCCTCTGACACAAGGGACCTCTCCTCAAAAGCACAGGCATATGTCTGTCCTCAGAGCATTTTCCAGCAAGATGGAGAGGAAGGTGGCAGCATATATAAAAACAGAGGATTAGGTTATATAGTTTCTTAGTAAGTATACTAGTATCTCAAAAGAAAAGGAAATCAATGCATGGGGAAGACTTTCATTATAGTGTCCCTAACACTTTTATTTCAATGGATTTCATACCAATAAATAGAATATAACAAGTGTGAAGAAATGTAAAATCAATATATATCAATTTACCAATTTAAAAAATTTCTCTTTTGAAAAACTTTCCTAGATTTTTCCTTCCTAGTCCCACAGAAGTGGATTTAGAATCACCTCTTCCCTTAGGAAACCTCATGTTAGGTTTGAGTCAGCAGGGAATGCCTCAGTATTCTCGCTTTTGGGACTGGGATTGAAGTTAAAGAATAATTGGTTTTCATAGGGGTTTGGAAAACAAAAACTTTTAGGGAAGACCTGAGTGACTCTGAATAAAGTCGCCTGATAGGAAAGGATTCCATTTCCCAAAGAAACTCTTTAGGACAGGGTTCCTCAAACTTTGACCTGTGGGCCACATCTGGCCCGCAGGATGTTTTTGCCATTGCTGCTGTTCTTCTTAGCAGCCAACTCATCCTGGGCCTGCTGTGAGTTTGTTCATAGTTAGTTTGTTTGCTTTTTAACTATAGCCCAGTCTTCTAACAGCCTGAGGGACAGTGATCTGGCCCCCTGTTTAAAAAGTCTGAGTACCCCTACTTTAGGAGGAAGCAAGTAAGACTGAGCCAGAAACCCAAGTTTAAGACAATTTCCACCAACATTCGTAGTTGTGCTGAGTTAATTCAAACTTTATGTCAGAGTAGAACTGTACTACACATATTTTTGAAGGGATTATTGATCAAAAGCATGTTCAAACCTGTCTTCCAAGGTTTCCTTTATGGACTCAAGCTTGCAACCTTTTGATGGTCAGTCAAGGGCGTTCACCATTTGTGCAATGCAGGGACCCAGCACAAGGTCCTGCAGGTACTGCTTAGTTGCATCGAGTAGGCTCTGACTCCTGGTGATGAACTTGGGGGCTGGGGGGAGGAATCACTCTTCTACAGCATGAGGTTGAGGCTGGAAAGATTTGAGCACCAAGTCAATCTGGAGTTGGCATATTTCAGAGGACAGAGACTGACCATGTGAGAATGACATAGCTGTGTGACAAGGGTGTATATTTATTTTAATCTGCATTCTCTGGAGATAAATAGATGGGGATAAATAAAAAATAGTGATACAGGGTTCCAGTTCATATTTTCCAAATAAAACATATCTCTCTGATAATGGGGTGGCTACAGGCCAGTTGTTTTAGTAACATACTTGTTTTCATGGCGTTACGTTCCTTCAAGAGGAGTCTCATCTGAACAGTCACTTCCAGTGCGATCTGCTAGGCCATTTACATTCAAGACAGAGAGGTTATGGCTACTTTTTTATAGAATTCCAAAAAGGAGACTGTGGCAGTCATGTGCTTATGTTAATTTTACTATTGAAATGCAGGGGTGGAGTCTAGCCTGTTAATCTGGAGATAGCCATTGAGTAGCCAAAGAGGCCTCTATGTGGGCATGGCTTTCTCCTGAGACTTTTGGGAAATCTCGCGATATTTCCCTTGTGAAGATGAGAAGCTATCTTCTCCAGTTGTTGGGAGTTAGTCTCAGAGATGATTAATCACAGACAAGATGGCAGCATCTGAGAAGCTACAGGAGCCAGCAGAGAGACCACACGGCTTTGCCCTGATTGAGCCAGATCTCTGAAGCTGGGGCGGCCACATGAGACCTCTGCCAGCGATGAGTTGCTTCTGCTGTTGATGGACCCTGAGCCCTGGAAGCAAGGAGCCATGTGGAGACCCCTGCCGGAATTCTGCACCCACTGACCTGTGACTTCGTGAGTCGGAAGAAGACTTTATAGACTGATTTCGGGCATATGGGTTAATATCGCACTTATGACTTTGGACTGGACTGGACTGAGATGCTTTCTCCATGTCCCATTCCTTTTGTATATAAACCCTTTCCTTATATTGATATGCGTGTCCTTAAATTTGTTCCTCTAGTATACCCGGACTAACAAAGAGACTTTTGATATATTTTCTCAGAGTATTCATGAACCCTTATTAGGAAGACATTTGAAGACAATTTATTGTGAGTAAATTTTAAAACCACTGAAAATAACACCAGTGAGAGCATGGTCAGGACTGATTTTCCAACAGGACCATGCTTCTGCTCCTTCTTTGAGTGTAATAAGGCTGTTCCCTGAGAATATCATTGGAGAATCCTCACCCAATCACCTGGCAGTCTTGAGCATGCCCACCAGACTTATTTTTGTACCCCAAACTCAAGGAACATTGTAAAATAGCACAAACATGCCCAAACTGCTGTTTTTAGGAAGTCCAATGGGATAGCACAGAAATAGTAGGGAAGGATTAGAAAGCTGGAAACACTGTCTTCTGAAATACATAGACTTGCATGGTGAGTATATAAGAAGCAATGGGTTCACATTTGACAGTCTTTGTTTAGTAAAATTTATATTACTTTCCCACAATACCTTTTGACTTCTCTTTTTACAAGGAAATATTTATTTCAGGTTCACAATTTTTTTTCTTTTCAGAAATGACACAGATAGTTGTGATGGCTGGAAATTCCCCAGTCTTTAGCTGGCGCAAAGTTGAATGCTTCAGGCTGTGGGAGGGCTTCTACTTGGTTTTGCAGCCCCAAGGGCTGAGGAATGCTCCCTGCAGACTATGTAGCAGATTAGAATCTCTGGTTTCCTAACCTGAACTCAGGGACTATTAGGGTGAAAAGAGAAAGGGTTCTGCCAGAATATTCTTCTGTATAATGAGAGGAACCTGCTTTTTCAAATGATTGACCACTTATCACATTGTATCATAAACAGAAGATGATTGTATTTTGTCAAACGCCCCCCCCCCAGTGATAGCCTAATCAAATTAGAACATACCATGCACTATCATGTGGTTCTTTCGAAACCGTTAACCCCAACACAAGTACATATAAACTTGCCAAAAAGTAAGTTTTGTTTCATTGCCTCTGGTTTATGATGGGGTGTGGCCCAGCAGGGGCGCCCGAATCAGCAAGCTAAGAGCTGTATGACAGGGCAGTTTAAACACAATGTGAACTGCAAGCAATCAGGGAACACTGGTAATGGGTGATGTGATATTTCAGTTCTCTCTCTACATGTACTGTTAGGAAATCTAAGTCACCACTTTTGGACCAAGGCCATTCTGGAATTTTTTTGGTTTTAGGGTTTACATCAAGAAGAAGTACTTGGGCTTATTGATAATAAGACCTTAAAATATTAATTAATAGGGAGACAAAAACGGAAAAGATCTGTTACTATCTCAGAGCTGCTAAAAAGGGTAATGCTTCTTCCATAAGGTGGTGCTTACTGAGTTGCTCAAAAATTGATGATATTATTTTTTACAATGGATGAGACATTTGCAGATTAAAATTTTAAGTCTTTTAGTCAACATCATATTATCAGAAGGTAATTGAACTAAGGATCAGACCAGGACTAGAATTCCTCCTTTGACCTTACGTCTAGTGTATTTCTACGTCAGAAGAGGACGTTATTGAGATGATCTAGTTATTGAGTATGTATATATGTGAAGTGCATTCATATAGAATTTACTTTGAAAATGCAAAAAGTATACATATGCCCCAAGAGTACCAGCATGAATGGGCCTGTGTGCTTAGTTCTATAGATATGAGAACAAATCTTCATGAACTCTTTAGATCAATGTTAGGCAGATAATGTAATTCTTCAGGCAATCAGTTAAAATTAAAAAAGAATTATAATAAAATTACCTCTATGTCCCTTCCTGATAAAATTTAAAGTCAGTAAGTTCCTATAATTTTTAGAATGCCTCACCTTCCCCTATTAATGGAGGAATAATTGAACAAAATTCATTGAACTGGTAGATAAAAGTTTTGGAAATCTAGACCAACTTTATCATAAGCAAGGTAATAATATGGAAGAAAAGGAGAATTTTAGTCAGATTAAATTGGAAAGAATATGCTCCAACAAATGGCTACATATGAATCATCCTATACTTCGTGTAGCAAAGCTATTTTAGGAGGTGAACTTTAAAATCAGTTGTAAGCTTGGGAAATATGATGCTTCAGGAATTCTACATAGATTTCAACTTCCTGAAAAACTCTGAATTGTGATGGGTGAGAGTAATTACTAGATGCTTCATGTTCACCTAAGGAGGAAAATGTATGACGAGAAATATTGATGGCTGAAAGGATGAAGCCCTGGAATGGTCTTCAATGAAAAAGTCAGAAGTTCAGTTTAGTGAAAGGAGACACTGAATGATGCAAATGAGATGGCCTAAGGAAAAAGGAAAATTACATTAACTGATTTAAGAAGTATAGGGCACTCAGTAAGGGATCCTGGTAGCATTGTGTGTTAGCTATCAGGCTTCTAACTACAAGATCAGTGGTTCAAAACCACCAGTCTTTCTACAGAAGAAAGATGCAACTATCTCCATAAAATCTTTCCGTTTAAGAATCATGTAGGGATTCTATGAAAAGGAACCAACTCGATAGCATTGTCCAACACCACACCCAGGACACCCCAGGGCAGGGATGAGGAAATGTGCTGAAGAGGACGGAACCTCTTGAAGAGGCAGAGTCCCATGGCAGGCTCAGGAAAATGGAATTGAACTCGATTGTATAGCCCCAGTTCTTATGGATTCCCAAGTGCAGTTCAGCATCTCAGTCCTAATAGCTTGCAGATTTACAAATCTAATCCTGATGCCATTTTGATCCTGGCATTCTTACATTTACCCCGACACACACACCCCGACACACACATACCCACACACACATTCACACACTCCAATGGGAGAGCTCTTATATTCTCAAAGAATAGTAAGAAAATCCTATCTTCACATTGGGTATGATATGGGTAAAACACCAAAGAAACAATATGGTACCCTAAGAAACTAAAATGTAAAAGCCAAAGTTTTTAATATGTATAACTGCTCATGCCACACAATCCCTTCCTCCATTTTGAAAACAGGACCAGTAGTGCCAATTCTCTTTCTTTCTCACATCCATTTTAAATGGTCCGCAACTTCTGTCAGTTCCTGTCTTCTAGGTCAGGTTCAAAAAAGGGAAAAAACAAATTTATCTAATAGTTCTTCCTAATTGGTGAGACGCAAATGTCCCAGGCGTTTCTATTATAAGATAGCAATACTATTAGCCACAAGTTTTATTTTGTAAAACAAAGTTAACCAGTCAAATACAAGAGCTATTTTCTTATTTATTTGAATACATATATTTAGAAGTTTTCTTTTAAACCACGCTGTAGGAAATCTATGATTCCATGTTTGGTATACAGTGGTACACATATGATAGTCTTCGTGAAGTCAAGCACACAGCTGAATGCTACTCAGAGATGCTACTAATAGTCCTTATTGCAAATTTATTACTTTCTACAGCATTGATGTTGAAAGAGAATAAGTATTAAAGTTGATAAAAATACATTAATTTTGTTCACCTGTCTCAAAATGAATTGATCACAGAGAAATAATTTGCATTCATCTACTCTAACTTCTAAGATGACATTTCAGGATGTCTCTAGCTTTTCAAAAACAAATATTGCAAAGGGGAAAAATGTAATGGTGATTATGCTCAAATTGTCTTTTCATTTCTTCAGAATAAAGAATCTCCATGCCCTCAATGTATTATTTTTAGAAAGAAGCTTGCCAAGAGCAGTCTGAAAATCCTAGGCCCTAATTTAGCAATGGCACACAAAAATGATAAAAATACCCAGTTGTTTCTCCCAGAAAAGGGATTATAAGCATCGGTTTGTGAAAACATAGTTGAGGTTTTAATTACAGTTAAAATTTAATCTACTATTTAAAATGCAGACATGTACATGCATTCATTCCCCAAACCCAAAATGATATAATATGCAATTTTGTATTCATATGTTGAAAAAAACACTTATTTTTTTATATTATTACTAACAGGAAATGGAGGCATGCATACTAGTCCTTGGAAAAAATATAAGCCTAAATTTATCTTTTAGCATAATGAATACTATCAGATGGTATTTAAATAAATGTTGCAGCAGGATATTTAATAATTTTCTGATCACTTTTTGTAAGTTAAAAAATATTTTGTCACTGGATCAATACCAGACTCCCCACCACTAAGTCACTCCTGACTCCTAACTGTTCTGCTCGACAAAATAGACTGGCCTCCTATGAGTTTCTGCAGCTGTAAACTTTAATGGGAGTGGTCAGTCTCCCCGTTCTCCTACAGAGAGGCTGGTGGGTTCAGACCCACTGGGCCATGAGCATCCCATTTCCTAAATTAAATCTACTATGATGCTGACTGTCCTTCTTTTTCAGTCACCTGCCAGAGTAGATTGTGAATTTATTTTTTTTAATAATAAGGATGTTTAAATATTTAGTTTAAAAGATTCATGAGCAAAGATATATTGGTAGAATTAGGTCAACGTAATTCTTGAGGCACATTGTAAGTTATGCATAAATACAAGAAGATACAAACTCCAATTAACAAAAATATTTATAATATAACCAGTCTTTTTAATATTGGGGAAAAACCAAATAAATAGAAAGAAGGTGACTAGTACTAAAACTTCTCTGGATATCAGAAGTTAGTTATGAAGCCAAAAAGGAGAAACAAATATACTTATTGAGCTGAATTTCTGAGGGAATTGAGATAATTATTTCCTACTCCTGAATAACTTGCAAAAGTTTCCTGACTATGTGAGTAGTCTTTCAATAAAAGTCAGCCACTTTGCGTGACCATTCATTAAATACCAAGCACTGGGCTGAGTGTACAAAGGAATGCTTTAAAAGTTTGTGGAAAATGTTATTTTCTTTTCATCTAATTTTTCCATGAATTTGCAGTAGAAATCAAATCACATAAAATGTTCCTAGTTCTAGAGAACTTATAATTAAGTATAAAAGGACATCGCAGAACGATATTGTCTGGCATAAAAACTTTCATTCATTCATCCATCTCATCAACATTCAAAGGGCATGTGTTGCTCTAGGCCTGTGCTGCACATAGTTAAGAAACTCAGAACTAATAGTGGTAGCAATAATGATCACAGTAATTGCACACCCTCACATTTATCTAGTCAGTGTGTTGTGCCAGAAGACCAGGGACAGAGTAGTAAAAAGGTTTACCTAGTATCCACGCAGTGTCTAGTTTGAACCCACCAGCTGCTTTAAGTGAAAAACATGTGGCCATCTGCCTCTAGAACAACTGCTGACATGGAAATCCACAGGGGCAGTTCTTCTCTGTCCTGTGGGGTCACGATGATTTGAATCTATTTGACAGCATTTGGTTGGAAAGATTTTGATGTTTGGCACCACATTCGATTCTTAGTGAGCAGGTGCACAGACCTTAGAAATTCAATCCTTTGGTAGACATTTCTTGGCCCATGTCTATTGCATGCCGTTTCTCATTTGCTTTATACTTTTTTCCGAATAAGCCCTGGTGATAGGACTGTGTCTTCAGAGAATATGCACTCAGAGACAGATGAGGATTGCTAATACTCTCATGGTTACATCATGGAACCCCACGGGCAGTTCTACTCTGTCTTATGGCTTCGCTGTATATTGGAATGAATTGTTTGGCAGTGAGTTTGTTCGCTTACTTATTTTTTAACCAAGATGACACTTTTGGAATCCTCTTTCAAACAGTAGCAAAACCTGTGAAGGGAACATGGATGCCTTGAATTTAACTGGCCCAGGAGATCCCTTCAGAAGCTGTTGTTGTGATCAAATCTTACTTACTTCTGACCTGTCATGGTGAACCCAGGATTTCTCGTTGGCTACATTTAACTCCATATAGATGTTTTCCTACTGGATTCTCCTTTGCTTACAAGACTGGTGGAAAGATGAGCTCTTTGAGGTGATGACCTTGTAAAAGCTTGCTGAGGCCAAGATGGTTCCTTAATATTGATAATGTTAACCATGTGAGAGCCCAACTTTAGGAGCCATGATATCAGTGGTAATTCTAGAGTCTTCTAGCAGTTCATGGGCACCAGTCACTTTCTGTCTCTTCATTTGGAAAATTTGACAATCTTTCCTCCCTTTGTTCATCATTGAGGTCTTCCATCTGCTTGTTTGTTTCATGTAAGGCCAACATTCTCACAGACTTCTGAAAAGCATCATTAATTTGGGAATATTTCTATTTTTGTTAAAAATTTGATATTACCTCTAGAAATTATACTCCCTACCCTCATTCTATAAAACAACTTTTTTTCAACAACATAAGCATGAATATTGTCAGTTGGAATACACAGGAATCAAATCAACTAGTTGAAGCAGCCAAGACGAGGCCAAGGGTTGACTTTGGAACAGGCCATTAATTGCTCCTATGCAAGTTTAGACTAAAATTGACAAACAGGAAAATAGTTAGGATAGGGAAATTTTCAGAAGGTCTCTATGAATCACAACCAATTGAGGCCTTTAACAAGAGCAACATGTCATGAATGTATCCTTGTTTTTTAAGGCATGCTAACAAGATTAAGACTGAGGGATGGGGATCCATGCAGGCCCAGAAGGGGAGGGCGGCCCAGGAGGTGGTGGGTGTGGACTCTCTCAGGTGAAGCATGATGTGCTCTGTGGCATGTTTCTGGATGTCCTGATGGTCACTGCTGCTCAGCCACAGAGAGAAAAATAGGAAGATCAACAAAGGTCTTCAGAGGTAATGACTCATTATTTCAATCTAAGGAGGGGTTTTGTTTTATTTTTTTTCATAGATAACTGTTTGCAAACTTTGGTATTTTGTGAATTGTTTTGACTTCTAAGCAGAAACCTAATATTGAGAATGAAGCAGCGGAAATATTCACATGGATGGGAAAGAAAAGGGGTAATAGAATCCATACAAGTTACCGTTTAACAGGTGGTTAATGTTACTCTTTGCTTCCCGGAGCTTCCATGAACTCCACTCTATTACAGTCACCAAAAGTGCAATTAAATTCCTAGAGAGAAACCAGAGTAAGAGATAGGGATGCCGGCTTTTATTATTCCATTGTACTGAACTCGGGATTCGGGGCTGGAGAATACTGTGACATTGTTTTCTTTGGATCTCTGAATTAAGCAGATGTCAGCTTGTGAAAAAGTATTTTAGACAGGAAATTGTATTAGAGACTTTGCTATATGAAATCTCTACAGAGAAAACTGAATAAACGTCAATGGGAAAATATAATGCACAGAGAATGCTAAGGAGGAAATACACTCTCTTGTACATGTATGTGCACACAAAAGTAATCATTCTCTAACATCTGTTCTTTGCCATCACGACGAGGTCCAGCACAACCAGCACTTCACACTGGCAGGGCCAAAGCCATGGGAGTTCTCTGGTGCAACAAGTTTTCTGAGGGGATTGAGGCTATCAAGGCACTATCTTGGGAATGACTCAAACAAGGCACAGTACCTTTTTCTAACATGACATGTTAGACTTTCTGAAACTAAATACAGTGCAATTTAGACGTTGCAATGCGGATATTGTTTCTGCACATTTATTAGCTAGGGTAATGAAAACCATCGTTAGCCATTTAGATTTTTTAACAGCTCAAGAGAGAATGTGCATTTTCATCACTGTACAGAGATTTATGGTAGTTACTGATCTCAGAGATAAGAGAATACTCTCAAATATGAGCACTGAGTGACTTAGAATTCAATTCTTTGTATTGCCTCAGGGCCTGCTTTCAAAAAGCCCTACTCCTTTTGTGTTTTTTTTCCCCTTTCTTCTTCTTTAATGTAAAACAACTAATTGAAAAAAAGAAGTGCTGTTTAAATTGGGTATGTCATTTGCTGCTGTCTGGTAATGAATAATTGATTTAGCTTGGAAAAATAAGCAATTATATACATTATTAGCTTTTGGATCATCATTAACAGAGATGTTATCCAAAGATCAATAAAGAAATAAAACTCACTACAACAATTAGTTTTACTTTCAACTCCATTAAAGACTGAAAACCTGGTCTTCATGTAAGGACAACCACCACCACTAATACAATGCTGGTTTCTTTCTGTTACTGAGCTTCGTAAGTCTGAGCTGAAGAGCTAGTGGGATTGAAACGAATGTTTGTGACTTTGATCGAAGGAGCACTAGTAACTGTAGAAGCTGTTTTTGATTATTATACTTTCATCTTTGATTTTTACAGAGTTAAAAGTGCCATAAGTGCATTGTTGCTGCTACTGTGAGCTTCCATCGAATTGGTAAGGACCTGTAGTGACTCTCTGCCCAACACAAGGAAGCCTGGCACGCTGCTACTGCTGCTGCTGCTGCTACTGCTGCGCCCTGAACAATCATTGCTAGGCCCAGGCCCCTCATTGTAGCCACTGGGAAATCCGTTTGTTGAAGCCCTTCCTTCTTTTCACTGCCCCTCCACAATACCAAGCGTGATGTCCTTCTCCAGAGACTGGTGTCCCCTGAAAATACGTCCAATATATGTAAAGCAAAGCCTCACTATCCTTGCCTCTAATGAACTCTCAGGTCTTATTTCTTCCAACACAGATGGGTTTGCCCGTCCTTATTCAATGCCCAACTTTCATATGCATATTGGAAAATATCATGGCTTGGGTCAGGTACACCTCTTCAGCAAAGTAAAATCCTATCTTTCATGCAATGCTTCGTTTGCTTTTTTAAGAAAGAAAAAAATCCTTGACAACTTCAAATGCTTCACTGTTTATCATGATGCTGCCTATTGATGCAGTTGTGAGGATTTTGGTTTTCTTTACATTGAGCCAAAATCCATATGGAAGGCTACGATCCTTGAAATTCATTGTCAAGTGCTTTAATTCCTACTCACTTTCACTTAGCAAGGTTTGTTATCTACATATCACAGATTGCTGATAAGCCTCCTTATAGTGCTGGTACCACAAGTGTGTTCCTTGTAGATGCTAGCTCTGCTGGTTACTTGCTGAGGGTACAGACTGATAAAAGGACATAGCCCTGACACAAACTTTTCCTGATTGAAACCATGCAGCTGTCCCTTCTTTGGGAATTCCCTTTCTTCTCAAACTTATCCCTACTTTAGAAGAGTCCACAGAGTTGAGTGCCTTTGCATAGTCAAGAAAATAGAAGTAAACATCCCCCCTCCTACCTGCTATTCTCTGCTTTGATCCAAGATCGATTGGACATCAACAATAATATTCCATTTTCAAAATCCTCTTCTGAATCCAGCCTGGACTTCTGGCAATGCCCTGCCAGTGAACTGTTGTAATTACTATTGGGTTATCTTCAGCAAAAATATACTTGTTTGTGATATCAATGATATTGTTCTGTAGTTTGAGCATTCTGTTGGTTCACCTTCCTTTGGATCTAATCCAGTGAGCTGGCCAAGTAGCTGCTTTCCAAATGACCTGGCATACATGAGTGTGTTTCCTGCGCTTCATCAGATGGCTGAAACATTTCAATGGGTATATCATCAATTTCTGGAGGCTGGTTTTTGGCTGATGCATTCAGTGCTGTCTGAATTTCTTTCTTTCTTTCTTTCTTTCTTTCTTTTCTTTTTTTTTTTTTTAGCGTTATTGGTCCTTGCTAATATGTTAGTTTCCTGAATTGGTGGACAGTCAACTAGTTCTTTTTGGTACAATGATTGTGTATTTTCTGTCATCTCTTGATGTTTCCTGCATTATTCATTATTTTGCTAATGATAACAAGCTTTCTGGATCTTGGAATTGTTGATGTTTTTGATACTATAAATTTTCCTTATGGAAATTACAGCATCTTTAGGAACCTTTCTACCTATTAGATGTCAGAAGTATCCTCTCTACCTCACCTTTAGTTGTGACAACCAAAACTGTGTACAGATCTTGCAAAAATCCCCCTAGAAATAACTAATGCAGTCAGCACATTGAGTTGATTTCAGTACATAACAATCCTATAGGACAGGCTGAAATACCTTTTATGATTTCCCTAATTGTAAATCTGCATGGGAGTTGAAAGTCTAATTTCCTCCCCTGGTTTGGCTAATGGGTTTGAACTTCTGACCTTGTGATTAACAAAACAGAAGGGGGTAAATTCAGTGTCAATTAGCGTGGGGGAGGGGCGAGAAAAATAAAACCAAAAGCATTGAAAACCAAAACAACTCAAAGACAACCATACAATAATAACAACAACAATCAAGCACTCATACCACTACTAGCACAAATAGAAACTTTATCTCAATGGGCCCAAAGCACCCCAGGATATGGGGACATTTGTTGGAAGATTTATTTGTATCTGTTTAAACCATTCTTTCTCTGCTTAGAGAACTGTCAATATGTTAACTAAGAGGATAGAGTCATGATTTCATGTCCTAAAGCTATTAATCCCGCAGCTGTGTAAATTTAAAAGCTGCTTTCTATAATAAAAACCCTTTGAAAGTCTGTGCTCCCTGAATGTTGTTATTTGGTATTAAGGAATTCCCAAGATCTTTTTTTTAATCTTGGTATTTGTTCCAAGAACATTTCTTTTTCCCTTCTTACCTGGGATGTTGTCTGCTACAAATTATTGTGTTATTGATCTGCCAAAGCCATCACCTAAAAGGAATTTCTCTAGCGAATCATAATCAAAGTGTAGAAAAAATTATTCTAATAGTTAGCATCTTCATTACCTCAGGTGGGGGGATTGGGTTTTGTCTTAAGTATCTTATTTTCTTTTTCAAACATAAAGTTGAGAAATGCCTTAATAATTGGTATCACCATAAGGAGCTTTTAAGTTTTTTTGCATGTGAGTGTTTTATGCTAATTTATACATCTGAGCATGGACTTATTCTAGGTAACTTATGTGCTGATGAGAAACCAATGCATTGGGATTTAGAAATGCTTTAGGAAGAAAGAAGAATGCATCCACAAACAAACAAACAAAAACATAACACAAAAGAGACAAAGAGAGAAAGACAATACCAATTCAGGTATAACCTATTCAAAACAATGGAATAATGCAATCATCACTTACCAAACAAAGAGAGAGAAAGAGAGAGAATTCCACTAAACAAGTTCAAGTGAACGAAATATAAGAAAATCGAGTTATGAATGGTGCTTTAAGAATGGTGTTTGACATTTTCTAAAAAAAAGAATTTGAAATGATGCCCAATAAAGAGTCAGTATGAAAAAAAATTAAATGAAGAAGAGTTTAAGCACAAGGTTTTTTCTGCTATCTGAGAACACCATGGAAAATAGGAAATAGAGAACGTTTTTCCCTGATGAAAAATGATCTGCAGAGAACAAGGCTGTCTATGTAAGGAGATTAATATAGGGGCAATAAGAGCATGGCGAACAGCTAAGTTTGATCCCCAAAGATCTGTCAGAGTTACTTAAAAAGGTATCACAGAGGTCTGCGCTGCATGATAGAACAGGAAGACAAGGAGCACACAAAATCCCCTTCTAAGGCCCAATCACTCAACCCGCACACATGTCATACCAGTCCCCTAGCTATGCAATAGACATTGCACTGGAAAAGTCTCCAGATGTAGAAAATGAGATTACACCCATTTTACAATTCCAAGAATAGAGCCAAATTGCATAAGTATCTTTATAGCCTAGTAACCCTCAGAAAGACAAAGTGATCCTCACTAATGACTCATGAATCATGCTTTGTGGTTACCTCAGAAATGCAGGAACAAGCAAGTGCACTTTCTCACTGATACATGAAAGCAGCTATGCATGTTCAATGAATGTGTGTGTGTGCGTGTGTGTGTTTTCAGCTTCTGAGGGCCTAACAGACTAAGATAAGACCAAAGGGTTTCAGTCATGTACAGAGAAAACATGAAAGGACTACACTGATGGATGGATATTCTAATGTCCCTCAACAATGCAATTATAATTTTTCTTCTAAATGAGAATTAAAGTAAAAGGAAAGAGCTTTTATTAGCTAAGAAAAATAATTATTGAACCTTAAGCAATTCTAATGCTTCACTGGAAAAGAGCCAGGGAAAATGTGTTACATGCAAGTTAGAGAAATGAATGTTTCCACAGAGTAGATGAGGTTTAGTCAAAAAGGATTGCTGCAAATCAGAGGAACTTTGATCAAACAAGCCAAACTCAAAATGTGAAGCTATTGTGAGTCAACACAGGTCTACACATCCAGGTCTGCACACTCTCCACGTCGATGGTGCCATCTCTCTAACAATTCCTGGAATAATTCCAGGCTCCTCAAGCCTAGTTTGATTGTGTCAAAAGAGCAGGTTGGGACTACTTGAGGGACTCAAATTGTGTCCTTTTACCATGTTCTTTCAGATTGGGGAGATCAGGGCAATAGCGTGTTTGAGGTAAGGTTTCCCCCGAGACATGCAGGTTGATAGAAAGGTCTTTGCCACCCTCAGAGGTGACTTTTCATGATGCCACCAGGGTGAGGAGGGCGGGGGCGGGTGAGGAAGGGGCTGGCGGGAAGGTGTCATGTTTGATAACGCTTTTCTGGCCTTCTAAATTATTTCAAACAAATCCAGTTTTCAATTTTCTTAAAATTTTTCCATCATAACACTTACATAGCCTTTCTGTTTTCTTTGAGAAAAATCTGTAGACGTTACCCTTTGGATTTACAACCTAACTTTTTTATAGAATCATTTTTTTGGCGGCTCATACCATTCTTATCACAATCCGTACATAAATCCACTGTATGTCAAGCACATTCATACATCTGTTGCCCTCATCATTCTCAAAACACTTGCTTTCCATTCAAGCCCATGGCATCAGCTTCTCATTTTTTTTCCAACTCTCTCCTCACCCCTCTCCCTAATGAACCCTTGATAATTTATAAAATATTATTACTTTGTCATATCTTATACTATCCGATGTCTCCCTTCACCAAAATCCCTGTTGTCTGCACCCCAGGGAAGAGATTAGTTGTAATTCTTTATCATTGGTTCCCCTTTTGACTCCACTCGAACCCCATCCTAACTTTTTTTTAAATTAAAAATCATTTTATTATGGGCTCGCACATCATTTTTCCCTCATCCTAACTTTTGAGTTGACTTCTCTTCCTTAAATTTAACTGGCCCAGAGTCTAACTCAAATCAGTGACGTGATTAGGGATTAGAACTTTCTTTTTGGAAGTTGCTTTAATGAGACACAAATGAGTGTTTACCGATTATGGAGACCTGCTTAAACATGTCTTGTTTGGAAAAACTGGAACCCTGAAGACAGACTTTTTGACTTTCATTACAGAATCTGATCGCAGTTTGAGCTGAAACCTCCCCTGGAGGGCGTCTCCATGGTGGCACCTCACTGCAGTCACGTATACAGAGTAGACACAGAGTGGCTACTTAAGCGACAATCCTTCACGGAGTATTTATTTTTTAACTGATTTATTATTATTTTGTATCAACATAACCTGTAGAAAGTGTCGCAAAGGATGATTCTTTCTGGTAGAGATTAATTCGTATGACTCATATTGGTTTTCTATTGATTGTTAACCCATGTGTTTTCAGAGAATGGGACTTAGTGGGTCAAATACAAAGCTATATGTACAGGCTTCGCATCATTTTAACCGATAGGACTGGGTGAAGGGCTCACTGCCATTTGTATGTGGAAAACAGGGACTGCAATTTAGCTTTATGAATTAACCTTTTGGCAGTTTTTAAGTAGGAATGTCTCTAGGGCTGACAAAGGAAAAACATTATAGAATCAAAACACAAACCAAAAAACAATACCAAACACTCACGGCCATTGAGTTCGTTCAGACATACAGCTAGATACTACCTACAGAAACCCTCCTTGTGTTTCTGTGGCTGTGCAACTTTAGTTAACAGAAAGATGTCACTTTCTAACTCTGAGCAGCTGCTGGCTTGAACTGCTGATCTCCTGGACAGCAGGCCCTCTTGGAATCCACTCTGTCTCCAGGGCTCCACTGACCAGACCTCGATGAAGTGCGAAACAACATTGCAAGCAGGAGTTCTACTGTTTTAGAGATAAGAGTAGAATTACTTATGATTTCTACTTTTACATCTTTGGTGTGTTGGGAAAGATTAAATAAGAAATCATCCTTTGGATGCGTTCTCCAGTCAACACTGTATACGGGTTACAGTGTGTGGACTGCTTTCCTCAGGGAGCACTGAAATACAGTTCCCGCCGCACACCGCCTGCGCTTTAGGAGACAAGTGGAAGAAAAATAAATAGGAAAAAGGTGTCAATGGACGACTTCGTGTGCTTTGTCTGACTTCTAGGATGGTTTTTCAGAGGAAATTACAGTTATAATATTAACAATCACCTCAGAACTTTTCTTTTGGCTAGGTTCCCAAGCCTTCTCTCCCCACCCCATGGTATTTCCTGAACCTGGGGGCCCCCACGCAGCTGTTCACATGAAGCCCTGGTCAAAAGAAGTGGGCATTCTTGACTTCAAGCAGAAAGTCACAATATCGATCTCCTACTTTTAGGATATCCCTTCTTTTCCCATTCCCTTAGGTGTCAACTCTGTCGTTGGTTTCTCCCTGACTTCTCTGAACGCTGCCTCCCTAAATTATCGATATCATTTCCCACTGTTATGTTTATTAATATTTCTGAGTTGGTATCTATATTAATATTTTATTAATAGTTATTAATATTTCTGAGGAAGTCACATTGTTTTTTCTACTACTCATCATGGATATCTTGGGAGTAGGTCTCAGTCAGAGGAGGGACTTTATTTGTAAGTACAGCTAGAGGGCTCATATCATTATGAGTTCTTCCCGTGAAAGACCCCCCAGACCACTATCTTGGCAAGTACATAATGGACTCATAATTTGCATTTCCATGTATGATTCCTGTTTACTATCTTCCAAATTTACTGCAAACAACAACAACAACAACAACCCTCAATTACTGTTGTATTGCCCCCTGACTATTTCTTCCATCCAAGTAGTCTTTCCAAATTCTAGAACCCCTTATTTTCGGTTTTAATTAATGTGTCCATTCTTCTTCATTCCTACTTGAGTTATCTTCAGTCTTTTATGAATGAACCCTACATAGCTTTAAAACTTCTAGGATTCCCTTCTACCACCTAATCCTTCTTTAATTAGAAAGACTTTCTAGAGAACTAATCAGAAATCTAACCAGAGAAATGGTCAGATATGATTTTCAGGAAAAGTAAAAATGTTAAAACTTATATGCTGTCTTAAATATATGTATATCATATATTCTCATCGGTGATGTGAATCTAGCTGCTTAACAGATTTTGTTACATGATTTAAGCTAAATATTACTGAGTAAAACTAAACACTCTGCAAACAGACTCCCCAGTTTTACTTCACATAAGCCAACAAGCCCCACCTGAATGGGAAGAAATGGTCTAATTGATCTCCACGCCAAATTCCATCTTTCTATTTCTTCATATGTGTTCTACAAATATTTTAACATGGAAATCTGATCATTATTTCATTATTCTCATGGAATTCATTATTTTTAAATATATCCATGATATATTCAAATAGTATTCATGTAAACGCGAACCTTTTAACATTTACACATCAGCTTCTCCCTAGCCTAAAGTTTCTACCATTCCGTTGTTTGGCCTTTTGTGGAAGGATGTTGAAGTGCTCTGGCACACTGAGTCACACCACATACCTTTTGCTATGTGGTCACTTAATGTGAGAGAAACTTTTTCCAGTTCTTTGTCCTGCAAACTTCATTTTCACCTTCCTGCTCAACATGTACAGTCTTTATTTGTTAAATCAAGGAGCAAAAAGATACAAAGGAAGGGATCCTTGTTGTTTTTTTCTCTCTCCTTTCTCACTCCAATTTGTCTTACCTATAGGTATGTTTGTCTTTAAAAGTATTAACCTAATTAACTTACAAAATGCTTTATCAAACCCTTAATCCAAGTATTGTGCGTGTGATAGGATGGAAAAATTTAATATAATAGCAAGTCTACCTCTTCTTTCACTTGTGATGGTGAAAAATAAATTAATTGATTTTTCTGCTGTGTAATTATCTTATTATTATTATTATTATTATTATTTTTATTTTTTGCTTAGGGAATAACGATTGTAACGTCCCAATACAGAAACGTCATGAAGATTCTTGGGGGGGGGGGCATCACTGCCCTCTGGTGGTCGAGGGAGCTACCAAGCCTGCTCCTAAGAGCTGTTCCTGGATTTGAACTGCCAAGCCAGTGGGCTGCAGTCCCTCACTCAACCACTACACCACCAGAGCTCAGCCCTCAACCTTTCACACTGGACTTGTGAACATGTGCCAAACTGTTGTGGATGTGGCACATGGTTGGGGAAAATCATGACTTTCCTGGTGGTAGATCATAGGACATACCTCAAGCTAGGCTATGCTGTCTCTCTCCAATTCCCTGCAACAACATCAACCGTCCTTGCCTTTACCTTGGATTTTTCCCTCCATTCAAAGACTCTCTCCAAGTTCTAACCCTCCACCACTTCTATGGATATCTGCCTCTCTCCCGCTCATTAAATGTGGCTAGGATGTAAGACAAATTATTTTATATTTAAATATGCTTGTTTGTTATATGAGGATGAAGATTACACTTGTCTAATCAATTATTTGAAAGAATTAAGTAACAATGCTATTTTAATAACAGGAATGATGTAGTAATACCATATGCACTGAATAAAAGTTAGCTATCATTGTTGTCATTAATGCCACCTATCTCCATGCTCTTCTGACGCTATGTACCTTACTATTGCTTTCCACATATCCCTGCCTTCAGACAGCAGCTATCAATACATAGCTTTTTCCTCATCCCCTTCTCCTGGATCACTGTTTTCTATGTTTACTACTGTGGTCCCTCAACCATAGTGTCTCCCAATCATGTTAAGGGAACCAGTCAAGGCATGGTGTGAAGGCACTTGGCTTTAGTTATTATAATTATTGTTCATGTTTTGTTCCTACTACTTGCCTGTCAGTGTGTTATACCATGGATGCTTGTGTGTTCCTCTGACTCTGGGAGCTTTGCCACCATAATTTCAAAGACCAGCAGGGTGACCTATGGGGAAACGTTTTACTGGAGCATCCAAATTAATGTAGACTCGAGAAAACATCCTGATAGGTGCAAGCCTGATGAATAGCAGTGGAAAATTATTTGATGTAGTGTCAGAAGATGAGTTCCCTGAGGTAGAAAATAGGACTGTAGAATCATTGATTCTTCAAAACCAGTTTGAAGGATGAGAATGGGGGAAAATCAGACCTAACCTACATATACTCTGGAGAAGTTCACATGCTTGGGAAAGTCAAGGGGAAGTTAAAAAGAGAGAGAGAAAGTCCGTGGACTCGATAGATTGACACTGTGACTCCAACAACGGCCTTAAACAGAAGAACAAGTTTGAGAATGGGACAGGCACGGGTGCTGCTTCATTGTGATGTACATACAGTTGCCATGAGTTGGAATCAATGCAACAGCACCTAACATCAACAGCAAGTATAAGCAAGTCAAACATTCACTAGGAAAACATGAGACAAACGATTTTCTGAACGTACGAAAGAAGCAAAGATAGCTCCTAGAGAATGAAGTTCGCTGAAGCTCCATTTTCCCTAGCCTCAAACATATGTGACAGCTGGACCAAGGATGAAGATGACCCATGATGAAGCATGGTTTCTGAAAAGAATATGGAATACGCCATGGGTTGTCTAAAGATATAGTTTTATCTTGAAAGAACTTCAGCCAGATACTCTTTTAAAGTGAAATGATAAAGATGCCACTTGCTTTACCTTGAACATATCAAGAGAGACCAGTTCCTAGAAAAGAACATTAGACATGGTGTGTTAGTCTGAGTAAAGTGGGAAGTCAAATCCACAGAAACTCATATATGTTTAAGAGAGAGTTTTATATACAATGTAAGTGGACATTCAAAAAGCATCCCAATCTAGTTCAGTCCAAGCTTATAAAAATGACTTAGGTCGTATGTCTGACACTGATCTATGAAGTCATCCTCAAATTCACAAAATGAGGCCAACCGCAGGAGGATAAAAGGTGGATAAAAGGTCTTTGGATCCAGTGGTGGTATAAGCATTTCAGTGCTGGCAGGGGACCTCCATGTGACTCTCCAGCACCCAGGGCTGCATCAGGGTAGGTCCATGTGACTTCTCCTCCGGGATGTCTGGCAGGGGGTGAGCCTTGCCAGCTGAAGCAGAGAACTGGCTAAGGTAGCCACACATTAGTCCGATCATCAGAGAGCAAGAGACAAGAGAACTATAAGAGTGAGACCGAGTCACTTAACTCTCTGCCCTTCAATTAATCCCACATGTGTTTATTGGCCAGGTTGGCACAATAAACCTTAACTATCTCACTTGGAAAAGTCAGTAAAATAGAGGAAGGTCCTATTTGAGATGGATTGACACTGACTAAAACATCCTGCTAAAACATAGCAAGAATGGTGGGAATGCATAGGACGAAGACATGCTTTGCTTCTACACAGAGCTGATATGAATCCGAAGAGACTCCACGGCATCTAATAACAGCGTGTTTTGTTAAGTGATGCAACTCAGGTGCCTCTGTGTTGAGATACAAGGATTGGGAGGCATTGTTCTGGAAGAGAGAGAGAGAGAGAGAGAGAGAGAGAGAGAGAGTCTAGGACATAATCTGAACAAAGGAAGGGATCTTGGTCCTACACCTTTAATGGAATTTACAGCAAAATAGTTTACGATGATGATTTGGTTAGATAACATTAAAGGGAAAAGCAAAATCAATAGATGGACGCACACCCAGGCGATGCTGGATGCAGACCATGTTGCACTGTGGGGAAATGCTTGCATCAAAGGTTTCCGAAACATGGGTCAAGTAGGTGCCACACCAGGAAAAGAGAATCCCTGGGAGGGGAAGAGAAGGGAAATGACTAGGATAGGAGCTACCTATTCACTGGGGTATTAAAGAAGGAAATACACAATAATGGGGAGGAGCTTAGCAAGGCATGCCTAAGGCAAAGGGAAACGCTCAAATTCACGGCTACCGAGTCCATTCTGACTCTTAGCGACCCTAGTGGAGAGAGAAGGACTGCGCCTTCGGGTTTCCAAGGCTGTGAATATTCCTGGAAGCAGAAAGACATTTTATCTTTCACCATAGCAACGGATAGATTCAAACTATTGACCTGATAGGTAGCAGACCGACACTGAAACCCACGACTGTACCAAGTCAATAGTTTGCAATAAAGAAAACAAAGGTAAAAAGCACTACATTTGCAATGCTTCAGAGAAAACAGTATCTCTGAATGGAAGCACAGTGTGACAGAGAAACACATGTGGGAGGGTGCATGGGAGGATGTCGCAAGAATGTTTAGGATTGGCTGAGGATATTTTATGTATGAATTTGTATGTACTGTAAGTATATCTAAGAAAATAGTATTCAATCTGTGTTTGTCTGGGTAGACTAGAGAAACATGGAGACACTCATATGTATATAATGGAGAGGTTTATATACAAGAGCAATTGGGCATTGAGGAAACACTCCAACCCAGTCCAGATCAGGTCCGTAAGTCTGATATCAACCCACATATGTGACAGCAATCTATAAAGTACTCTTCAGACTCACAAAACACCTGCAATGATGCTGAATTCATGATGCTCACAGGCTAGTGAGTGGGAATACTTATCAATCCAGTGGCATTATAATAAATTGACCAGATTTTAAGCAGGACAGCATTGACTGGGGGAGGGGGGCTCTTGATTAAAAAGTTGGTCTATATGGAGCAATAAAAAATTTCATAGAATGTCAAAATAGTATTGTAATATATTTATTTTAATTTTAAATTGTTAAAAAGCAAGGAGGGGTCTTCATGGGACTTCTCTAAGTCCTTGGCTCTGATGTATCAGGATAGGTCCGTGTGGTTTCTCCTCAGGGAGGACTCACAGGAAGTGAGCAAAGAGAGAAAGTCTCTCCTGTCTCCAAGGAGGAAAATCAGGATTTCCCAGAATTCTCTGGAGAAGGCCATGCTCACACAGAGTCCTCATTGGCTATGATCTGATTGACAGATTAGACTCCACCCCTACATTCTTAATCCTTAAGTTGATAATTATATAACTACCACAGCATTTAAAGCACAAAGTTATGAAAATGTCTTAGCCATAACCAAACACCTTCACAGAATGAGTCACTGAGTTTAGTACTTTTAGTATCAAAATATACCTAGGTCGATTAGCATAACTCTGTGTGTGTATACATACATATAATTCTGATTAATAGTAAAATGGGTCTTCAAAACTAAGATGCCATTGTTGGCATCTCCCCAGCTGTGACAAAGAATTTAAAAGAAGTCATTAAGATTTTAGGGAATGTGTAAATTATGAACTATGCTATGCCGAGACCAGAAAACTTATATGATTTCCTGGCTCCCAATACTGATCTCTCTATCACCATCACAGCAGGAAATCTTTGATACAGAGGAAGTTTTTTTGTTTTTTGTTTTTTAAAGTTTCAGAGGGCTGAGCCCCAGTGACGTAGTGGTTGTGTGCAGGACTGGGATCCACAGAGTTGGCAGTTCAAATCCATCAGCAGTTCTCCAGGAGCAAGGCTGGCCGTCCTACTGCCACCAGGGCAGTGATGCACGCCCCCCCCCCCCAATAAAAAGGTTCAGAAAAACATTCAAAGTTATAAAAGAGACAAGACTTACTGGACTGATTAGAAACTAGTTAAGTTCTTGATACTGTGGTTTCTAGGATCCTTCAAACCCTTTAAACCTAGAACTGAGCATATTCCCGGGATCGGCATTCAGCCAAACATTCAGCCAAAGAGACAGACACATCAGCTGAGTAAGGACATTAGCGAGGAACACACGCCACGGTATAATCGACCCTCTAAGACCAAAAGGGCAACATCTGCACCAAAACAAAGCTCAGAAGGTGGGAAGAGCAGGCAAGAAGGACAAGTGAGGATGGGGAACAAAAGAAAAAGTATAAAAAGTGCTGTTACATCGAGGGTATTACACACAAAGTGGAAGAAACCGGGCATGTGTATATTATTGACTGGAAAATCAATAGGTTCCATAAACTTTTATCGAAATTAACATAAAAAGTTTAAAAGTAGATAACCCAGCTAGAGTAGGACAGCACTTCCTACACTTCTAAAATGATGAAACAACTTTCTACCCAATCGTTTTTAAATTTTAATTTAATTTTAGAATTTCACAGATAAAAAAGTGCACCCTTAAAACTGATCAGTTAAAATAAATGACAATTATTATCATTCCACTATCGGTTATATATGGATTTACATTTTGCTCAGCACCAATCTGCCATTTGCCAAACACACACTTGAAAAATAGTACTACCTATATTTGTGGAAACCTATTATTATTATTACTATTATGTTTAACCTATGTGGGTGCTCAGACCACTTGAAATAAGTTCCGGTTCTCTTGCCTTCACATTTCTGCACATTAGGGTCTATTGATCTAAATTTAACTAGAACGTTTTTGTCAAGGGTCTGGTTTAAAATTTTTACAATGTGCAAATAATGTACAATGTCAGCACTACAGAGCATTTGCTAATTTTACAGACAGGTTACACATTTTACAAACCACAGAAAGAACAGTGATTGAACAGTGAATAAAATAGTTGGAGCGATAGTCCTGATTTGCCTAGTCATAAAAGCATATTTAGTACTTTTTTGCCCTTTGGAATGGTCGTGGTTCTATCCATCAGGAAGGGACCACTAGTTATCTTCTGAATTTCCTCACATCTCACAGCAGGCTAAGCACAGATGGCTGATGACATGTGTGGAAAATCGTTCCACATGTCAGCACTGCCTGTGTGACCCGAGAGGTGTAGGGATGTACGATTCAAGCAGTACATTTCCGGAATGTCTGAAAATGTGGGCTGCATGTGGCCAAGGAGACCTTTTTTGAAGGCTGCCTGCTGACTACGCTGAGGCGGCCAAAATTCAAGGATTCTAAGTAGGGTGGAGACGGATGAGGGCACATGTCTCCAATTCGTAGAAATTGACCATGCTCAAGAAAGTTCCACTCATTCCTTAAACTGTGCCGGATGCCCCTGGGCTTTATTCTGCCGATATTGGTGTTCCCCTGGTTCCCAGGAAGTCAGTCAGTCAATCAGTCATTCTGCCTGATAAGTACCAACCCTCCTGAAGCAGGTTGCCGTAGGAATGAGTCAGGGAGTGCATTACAGAGTGAGGTGAAAGGCCAGTGTGACAGTACAGTTTCTGGCATTTCTTATCACTGTGGGTTACTAGTGATGAGATGCGGTGGAAAGAATAAGCATCTCCTGTTGTCCTGGAGCCTCTTTTTATAATCCTGGGCTGGTATCTGCATGTTTCTGAATCTCTATTTCCTCATCTCTTTTCGTGTTCAACATGATAAAGTGACAGGGAGAGCTTGATGGAACAGTATTATAAAAGGCGAAAAGGTGTAATTGAAATGGAAGGAAGGTCTCTCAGGGATCCTTACAAGGCTTAAGCCTTTCATAGTTACATTATCAGTCTTCTATCTGCGGTAGCCTTTGGATTCTCTGGGCAGGGAAAGACCCATAGAGAAAAGAGTTATTTACAAAGGATTTGCAAAAGGTACTACCACCTCCATCTTCATCCTGGGTTTCTTGTTATGATGTTTAAGGAGAACAATTTGTCGTGACAACTTGTCAATTTCCCTAATCCATTCCTAAAATTGCGAGCATGGTCCATTGCAATGGATCGCTGCATCCAGCAGCGCAATAGAATGTTGTGGGAGGGGTGGTCGGTGTCAGATTAGGATAAAAGAGGATGGAGATACTTTTGACCTGGGCCGGATGGCCCTCAGCTTTGAGTGGAAGTGCAGTTAGAGTCTCTTCCTCCCTCTGTAGCCCAAGGAGATCATGTGTAGACTGCCCATCATTTACTCAGACAGGATCGTGGGAAGTTATCTTGTCAAAATGTTAGTTTGTGAGAACATTTCTGGAAAAGTCAACCTAGAGAGCAGAGAACCAAAAAAGACTCACAGACCACTTCAAAATGCTCACACAGCTCGGCTGATTAAATTGATTCCAAACACACAACAAAGGGAAATATGTGGTAGAGCACGTGAACATTTAGAGAAGCATAGAGATGAAATGGATGGAAAAGGTTGTCCAAATCTTGACATGCAAATTGTTTCTCTCTCTCTCTCTCTCTCTCTCTCTCCGTGCCACACCATTCATTTTTGCTGATGGGGATGACTGATGCACTCTGGGTCAAAGATACGCTGAAGAGATAAGGGACAGCAAACGCGGAACTATGAGTATACATGGTCAGCCCATCTGTTGAATAGCCAGTATGTGTTTTTTTAATTTAATTTTTAGGTCATTTTATTGGAGGCTTATCCAAATCTCATCATGATCAACACATACATCAATTGTATGTCGTCCACATTTGCACATTTGTTATCACCATTCTCCAGTCATTCTCCTTCCACTTAGGCCCCAGGTATCAGCTTCCCATATTTCCTTTCCCTCCTCATTCCCCCTCCCCTGTGCTCCTCCTCTCCCATGAACACTTGATAATTTGTAAATTATCATTATTTTCTCATATCGTACACTGTCCGATGTGTCCCTTCACCCATTTTCCTGTTGTCTGTACCCCAGGGAGAGGTTATATGTAGATCCCTGCAATTGGTCCCCCTTTCTACTCCACCTTTCCTCCACCCTCCTGGTATCACCACTTTCACCACTGGTCCTGTAGGGATGATCTGTCCTGAATTCCCCATGTTTTTGGCTCCTATCTGTACCAATGTACATCACCTGGTCTAGCTGAATTTGTAAGGTAGAATTGGAATCGTGGCTAGTGGGTGGGAAGAAACATTTAACAGCTAGAGAAAAGTTGCATATTCCTTTGTTGCTACACTGTACCTTGACTGTGGATAGCTGATACACTTATTGGCAGAACTTGTGGACCATAATACATGTCACCAATGGGATTCTGAGTTTGTTTCATGAGTATCAAGTGTTCCTACGGATTTCAAAAATCCTGACTTCTTGATGTTTCTTGTACCTTTGTGCATCATATCTAATTCTTATTTAGAGTATTTGATATATTTGGAACTTGAATGGCTTAGTCTTAATGTCTCATAATATTAGGTATCTGTAGATACTCCTATTCCTTTCTATTTATTTTTAGTGCCCATTTTTCTGTTTACTAACATCTAACAAGCTCTTGAGATTATCTCTTCCACTTGTCTTCTTCTCTCTGTGACAGAAAGAATGATTCTAAGCAAAATGGTCAGTGCCTATGTTGAACTTACTGACTGTATTGTAGGTTAGGGGCTATTTAGACTGCACTATTTTCAGCCTAGACAATTGGCTTTGAAGCAGACTTTAGTGTCATACAAAGAGGCCACGTAATTAGATTTACCTAGCATAGGAGCCATTCACAAGTCTAGCACTTAATCGCACACCAATGGCTGTGGAGTTGGTTCCGACCCGGGAAGGAACAGGTCTGTCAACACAGAATTGCTGTCCGTAGGGTTTTTAGTCATGGAATTTGTGGAAGTAGATTGTTGGATCCTTCTTCTACAGTGCCTCTGGATGAATTTAACACAGCTACCTTTCTTAGGAGTTGAGTAATCCTCAATAAAATGTTGCAAAATGATTAGTTAAACAAATTCCAGCACGAGTAAATTGTATAGCTTTTTGTAATCATCACAATGTTTTCACATCAAATAGATCATTTAGTTTTCACAGCAATGCTGTGAAGTAGGTAGAACATAACTTTTTTTTTTTACACAATCATTTAGCAGATTGAAACCTGAAGTCTTCAAATGCAACTTGATTAAAGGTGCAAAGCAAAACCCAGATGGAGCAAATTTCTAGAGCTCAGTGTTTCTGAACCTCAGTCCTCTTTGAACCTGGAGTCTCCCATCTCCCTTCTCTCCAGCACAGCAGTCGTCGGATGCCATGAGCTCAGCTAGTCCAGGAGGCTCTCCGGATGTATTTACTTAACACTGAGTGCCTGGGCAAGTGTGCAGCAGTTAGGAGATTTATGTAAAAATCAAAGCAACAACCCCGTGCATAATTATTGGACAGATTCTAAAATATACCAATGTGATTCAATCCAGTAACACAGGAGCTGCTGGATAAAATCTGTGATCACAGATTTTAAAAAACACGTCCTGGAACAATGCAATGGTATGCAAGCCCCGCACGTGGAGTTGTAGGTCTCACAACGGTAAGATATTTTAGATCACTTTTCCCCCCGGACTTAATATTTTGAAGTTTATGCAGAAGCCTGAGACTCAGAACAATCTTGCCAAATGTGTGTCAGCTGTGTAAGCCTTCCAGAATCCTCCGCTGTTTAGACATTTTGGAAATTAGAAGCACTTGGCTGTGTTTGCAGATCCAAATCCACAGTCTCTGCAACCTTGTGAGGAAACTCATTCACACACAGGATGTCAATTTGGCTATCAGCTCCAGAGAGGAAAGCTGAATTAAACAATACTTTCCAATGTATATATAGAAATACAAACGTAACAGCAATGTTGAAAATATTCCATAAGAAAAGCATTGATGATATTTGTGCTGCAGCATTTTTTTTTTAAAGAAAGAGTATGAACCAGGTATTTTGTGTGTCTCAGAGGGCAGTGATTAAAGAACTCGAAGGGGTATCAGTTGCTGGAGCCGAGAGGCATACAGATGACTCTCACCAGTCCCCACCGGGCTGGCACTGAGTAACTCCATTCAGACACTCTTTTGTAGTGGATCCAAGTGAGGACTCACAACTTGTTTTTTCCCCTTTAAGTAGCCAGCTGTGGCCATTGACTATAGTTGTTGGGAGATGGCTGCTCCGAATTTAGTTTGGATTTCTCTAATTTTAGACACATTAAAGAGCCCTGGGAAGGGATGTGTAACGTGTTACAACATTCTTTCATTTTTTGGCCAGTGAGTGTCACACAGCTGTGTGTATATATCTTTATGGGATTAACCGTGTGTGCCTGTGTTCCATGTGCAGGGAGCAAGGGAAAGCGGGGCACAAAGACAGCCATTCTGAGTCCTCGTTTGTCAATTGGATGCTTATAGGGACCATTTTAGGTGAAAACATTGGGCTACAATGAACAAATATGAAAAATTCTAATATTCTAATAAAATGTGGACATTTGGATATTTTTTCTCCTAGAAATCTGATGTAATTTAGAGTATATCCTCAATAAGTTTTATCTTAATAAAATTATGGGGGAGGGGAATCAGAAACTTTTTCTCCAAATAATCTGTATAATTTGTCATTATCCTCAACAATTGATATTGCAGATCTTTGACAATTTTCACGGCAATAATAAATGATGTGTCAGACAACACACAAATGGAATTAAGCCCATGGGGGGCAGAATAGGATGAGAGGAGTGTGCTTTTTTTTAGGGCACTGACAAAGGAGATAGTAAATAAATGTCATTCCAAAATGTATTCCTTCGTGTTTTCTAATTATGACACATCTTTCTCATATATGTATTTATCTACTTTTCTATAAACTAAATGAGTGCAAACTTTCACTCATATTGTAAGGCTTCCTAATATCATGTTCGTCATGTCTTTATTTGCAGTCTATCCACAGTTGTCAACCCCATTTTATTTACATCTTACTCTGGCACAAAAACATTTGCCTGACAATTTTTGTTATTTATAAATTTCTTCATTGAGGGTTGGTACGCATTTTTAAATTTTATTTTGCTTTTGTTGTCCTTGCAAAGTATCTTTTTTTACTATAGCAATCAAAGTGTAGTTTTAATTTCTATTTTTAAAATTTTATTTTATTGAGGCCTTTTACACAATTCCTATATACATATATCTGTGTGTCATATAAATCTGTACATATGCTGTCATCTTTCAAAGTATTTTCATTCTACTTGAATCCTTGGTATTAATCAGCTCCTAATCTCCCCCTCTCCCCCATGACTCCTTCATAGTTGAAAAGTGATCTTTTTTTCATGTCTCACAGCAACTGCTGTCTCCCTTCACCCATTTTTCTGCTGTCTTGTGCTGGAAATTATGGTTTCATTACTTGGCTTCTCTGGGAAATCTAAAACAGTGAACATTTTGAAGATTTACATTGGCCAATTCCATTTATCCTAAATCTTTCGCCACCATTTTGGGGACACTAGGAACTATGTTAAGCATTTTAAAAACTCTTTTTATTAAATCCTTACAAATCTCTGCTAAGGCCATTTTTGCTACTTTATTTTTTTTGATAGGCTAATGGAAACAGGTTACTGGTATAAGAAAAAAATACCTAGTACCTAGTAGAGCCTCTAAAGCAAAATACCATATTTTCTTTTATGGACATATGCAATTTTTAATTTATTTAAATATTTTAATTTAAAAAGATGATGTTCTAATTGCCAAGAATATTTAGCAAAACTATACACATTCCCTTCATGTAGATTTCCTTCAATATGAAGTTGTTCATAAGCTTATTGATGGTAGAATTCTCATTTTCCAGAGACCCAGATTCGTTTTTTGGCCAATGTACCTCGTGAACAGTCATCACTTCTCTGTCAGTGGAAGGTTGCATGCTGCTATTGAACTGGACAAAGCTCAGTGGTGCTTCTAGATCCTTTACGAAAAGGGCCTGAGGAGCTACATCTGAATATCAACCAGCAAAAAATGATCAACTGCAAGATCAGATCTTCAAGGGAACAGATAAACCCATGTATCCTTTTTTCTATTGAGTGTGGTGTGGCCATGAGTCAGGGATGGACAGAGCACATCCAAGAATACTTATAAATAAGCATATTGGACTACCTAACAGAACCAATTTGAGCACTGCTGCTTTTTATGTAAGATTTTTCTTTTTAATTTCAAAGCCAAACTGCATCTAGTTTAATGTTGTATCAGTGCTTTTCAGAGTTGAAACGCCTTATTATTCCCTCTTCAAAAATTTAAGTATAACATGATAGTTTGGTTATGTTGATGATGCTTCTTATATCAATTGGGACAAATGGTTTCAAATAGTCCTTGAGTGTCTCCTCTGATGAAAATCAATAACAAATATGAAAAGCAAAGATAAGAACAAGAGAAACTTTTTCTAATATTTCAGAGAAACATGAAATTAAATATGTAGTACATTTCCCCAAGATTTTCGATATTAAGAAACATTGAGCTTATAATATATTTTATGCATAGGAAACAAAGATTATATAATTATTAATGATTTGAATAGTTACCTGAAAGATACTACATCAGGTAAGATGTTTAAAGGAAATTCCCTCTCATGGTTTGGAAAGCTCCGAGTTGACTACCTAGGCAAACTCTTTGCTGCTGTCGATCAAAACAAGCAATGTTAAGAAGTAGTGTGTTTCTAAATAAACTATTGAAGACAATACTGAAGGCAAATACTTATTTCTATTATGTAGTGCCATGTCATTGTCCCATGTAATGTGAACATGCTTATTGTTTCTATGGCAGCTGTAGTCATTGACTTTCTTGATTATGAGGTAATAATCTCTATCTGTTCAAATTAGCAAGCAGAGATAAGTTAGGTAACACAAATCATTTTTAATTTGCTTGTCATATCTATCAGTGGCATTTTTGAACTACCACAAAGTGGTCAGGTGATTTCAATGTTTCTCTTCAATTGAAGGAAAATTATTATATACTTTAATATTCAATTTTTAATTTCATTCCTACCTGCTTTACTTAGTGGTACTTCAGTTGTATAGCTGATGATTGTCAGTCACTTTTGCCAACCAAGAAATTTGTAAAGATTGCTCAAAGTCTCTCATGTGTTTTGGCAAGCCCTCCCTGTGCTTTAGTTTGGAAAATTTGGCTAGGTTAATGAGCTATTCCAGTTAGATATGTTTTAAACAGTAAAAAATGACTAAAATCAATAAGTCTGAACAAAGATTCATTAAAATGTAGCTTCCAGACCTATTAACCAAGTGTCTCTTAATCAAAATGCATGATTGTCACTTCTGAAATTAGAATTTATCTTGTTGAATATTCTTAACACAGGACACAATGTGGATTCTACAGCCCATGTCTCAACTGTAAGATGAACGACATTATGTTTTCTATTGGCTTTCCAAATGTATAGGTTCTATTTTATAGAATTGCCCATTTTAAAACATATATCTCAACTTGGGCGAGAAGATATTCTAGATCATATTTGTTAAAAGAGGGGAGGTTCAATGCTTTCCCCTCATTTTCCACTACCAGAATTCTAAGTAGTATTTCATTCTTTGTTTCTTGCTACATGCGTTAGCCTTTTACGTAATGTATGACTCTTCTTAGCAACATACTGTTGATGGTACTTTATCTGATCTCTCTTTCTAAAGGAGAATGCTGGCTTCATAACTTTCTGCTCCTCTTAGCTCTTCTAATGATTTGTTTTGAAATGAGGTCTGGTACTTGTGCTATTCCTGACCTTTCTATAGATCTTTGTAAATGGAGATTCTGTTTTTGTTTTTGATGAGGTGATTGGGAAAATATTTGGTCCCTTCTGAGATTTCCATTTGTTTGTTGAAAAACTTTCAAAAAAACATGTGATCTTGGTAGAAACAATGAGCATGCTAATGTACTGCAACTTCAATGGAGTAATTTAAATACCATTCTTTTATTTTCCTCAGACCTAAAAAAAATCATTTTATTGGGGGCTCATACAATTCTTTAAAAAAATAAATCATTTTATTGGGGGTTCATACAATGCTTATCACCATCCATCCATCCATCTATCCATTGTGTCAAACATATGTGTACATTTGTTGCCATCATCATTTTCAAACTATTTAGTTTCTTCTTGAGCTCCTGGCATCAGCTCCTCATTTCTCCTCCCTCCCTGCTCACCCCCCCATGAACCCTTCTTAATTATGAATTATTATTATTTTTTCATCTTACACTATCTGATGTCTCCCTTCACCCACTTTTATGTTGTCCATCCTCCAAAGAGGAGGTTTTATGTAGATCCTTATAATAGGTTTCCCCTTTCTACCCAACCATTGCTCTACTCAGTAGGTACCGCCATTCTGACTACTGGTTCTGAGGAGTTCATCTATCCTGGATTTCCTGTGTTTCCAGTTCCCATCTGGACCAGTGTACAACCTCTGATCTAGTCAGATTTGTAAGGTAGAATTGGGTTCATTATTGGGAGTGGGGTGGGGGAGAATCATTTAAGAACTAGAAGAAAGTTTAATATTTCGTCATTGCTATACTATACCTGCACCTTGATAGGATTGCTGAGGACAGATGGGGCATGAGCAAGTGATGTGAAGAAAGCTGATGGTGCCCAACTATCAAAATATATAGATTCTGGAATCAAAAAGACTTGAAGGTAAACAAGCATTCATCTAGCTCAGGAACAACAAAGTTCACTATGGAAGAAACACACCAGCGTGTGTGATCATGAAATGTGGAATGAATCAGGTATTTGGCATCAACTAGCAAAAAAGCATATCGTTCTGTGCCTACCTTCCTAATATGATTGCTGAAGACAAATGGATGCATAAGCAAGCATGGTGGAGAAAGCTAATTGTGCCCGGCTATAAAAAGATAAAATGTCATAGGCTTTAAATGCTTAAAAGTAAAAAGTGGCCATTTATCTCAGAAGCAACAAAGCCCACATAGAAGAAGTACACTGGCCTGTGAGATCACAAGGTGTTGAAGCGCTCAGGAACAAAGCGATTAAGGAACAAATACCACATCATTGTGAATGAGGGGAAGTGCAGAGTGGGGACCCAAATCTCATTTGTGGGCAACTGGAAATCCCCTTACAGAAGGTTCACCAGAAGGAGACAAGCCAGTCAGGGTGTGTTGTAGTAATGATGAAACATACAACTCTTATCACAATCCATGCATCCATCTAGTGTATGTCAAGCACATTTGTACATTTATTGCCCTGATTCTTCTCAAAGCATTTTCTTTCTACATGAGTCTTTGGTATTAGCTCCTCATTTGTCCCCTTGCTCCCTGAACCCTCCTCTCTCATGAACCCTTTATTTATGAACTATTATTATTTTGTCATATCTTACACTGTCCAATGCCTCCCTCTTTTTCTCTGTATTTCCTACAGAACATTGTGGCTTTTGGTCTTGGATGTTTAATGCTATTTTTTCATAAATTTTGAAGTTGACTGTATCTTTTCTGATGCCTGACTCTTACCTTAGTGACTTGGTGGCACTAGGACTCTTATTCAGTTAGTGTTCTACATCATCCTGAGTTTTGGACAGCAAATGAGAATGTCTTAAATGAATTACAATAAGAAGAGAAAAGACTCAAAATATACTATTAAAATTCTATCAAGAGTGAAGCTATGGAATATAGTTATTTGTACTATTTATTTTTGTCTCATCATTTAAAATATTTTAATTGACTTGCCATGATAACAAAAATGCATCTTATAGGCAAAGCCTGCTTCTTAATCTTAATCTCAGTCATTCACTGGAATATGTGTTAAGGACATTTCAAGAATTTTTCCCTAAAACCTGTAGAATTGCCATCTTAAAAGTCTTCCTTTGGTCTACTTTGTATTAGAATAGCATTCTTAAGATGTCATTATAATACCTAACATAATATTAATATGATCAATGAAGCATATCAAGTATTTGGGAGGCATCATTGCCCTCTGGTGGGAGTGGGAGGCCCAGCCCTGCTGCTGCTGGATTTGAACCACCTAGCCAACGGGCCACAGTTCCACACCCACCCACTACACAACCAGGACTCAGTTGCATATCACGTATTTTTGATAACTTTCTAATAATTAAAACTTTGAATACCTACATGATGATAGAGTTGGATTGAGATGGAAAGAATTATATGTATATGTGCAATATGACACTCTACAGGAATTTTTCCTTTCATCTATACATTTAAGTAAGATTCTAATTTGAAAACAAAAGTTACTCTTTATATAAAAGTTCTAACTTGAGATATCACCTGCCATTGAGACTGGAAGTGCTGTTTAATGTCAAAGGGAAGCTCCAAATCACATCTGTCCACTATCCTAATGACACCATCATCACAGCCTGGCCCTCCAGGCCATAGAAAAGGGGAGATGGAACATGAAAATCAACTTTGGGAGAGGACTATGCTCATGCTTGCAGTCTTTATCTCTTTCCTAATGTGGAAAAGATGGGTGTTTTGTCTCTACAATATTAAGAAATGTAGAGCCTTAGAAAATCATCAGAGTAATTTGTTAGGGAATACAAATTATTTCCTAATGTCACTAATCCAGAATTAGTGATGTTTTTTGTTAAGCATCAGTCATTAGCTAAACCTGTTTAATATCTAGCATTTCCAAGGAAAGAGAATGTACGGCAGCAGAAAATGAATGAAACTATGGAATGGGTGGGTAGCTTTGGTGTTTTAGTGGCAAGAATCTCACTTTTCAGGTGGGAGGTCTGGGTTCCATTCCTGATTAAAGAACTTAATGTGTAGCCACTTACTCTAAGACAATGGAGACTGTGTGATCATGCTGCTAACCTGTTTTAGATGATTTCCACTGGAATTTGAAGAAAGGCTGTGATTTATTTTTAAAAGTCAATCAGCTAACATTCTCTGTATTACAATGATCTGATCCCAGAGTGAATACGAGGATAGCGTTGAACCAAGCAACGTTTTCTCCTGTTTCATATCAAGCGGCCATGAGTCAAGAATGAAGTCTGTAGCAAATAATAGCAAGAGGCAACCTTTGAAGAGATCAGCAACCAAAATAAATGTGCACGTCTCATCGTGAAATGCACACGGTAGGATATGATCAACTGTGTTTCTCACTAAAAAAAAATCACCACTGAGTCCAATTGATAAATAGATAATAACCCTATAAGATGGGGTAAAAGTACCCTAGTGGACTTCTTGTGACTGGAACTCTTTATTGGGGTAGAAAGCTTCATCTTTCTCCCAGAGTGTGGTGGGCGGTTTAAAACTGGTGACCTGAGGTGTGTGATCCAATTGCTAAGTACTTCCAAGTGCCTTCTCAGTTCAGCTGTAGTGCCAATTAGGAAAGAGGGAGAGAGCTGGGAAAAATCTGATCTTTTCTTTCAAGAAAATGTGCAGAACAGAGGCTCCCCTAAGACTTCCTGCATCAGCCACATCTGAGGTCCAAGAAAAGAAAGCCAGTCATTTGACACATGTCACACAGACATTATGAGTGCCAACGGTTGCTAAACAGAAAAATAGAAATAGCTGTGATCACCCATTGGCTTGGCAAATTAAATTGCATTTTAGTTTCCCCTTTTCTCTTCTTCCCTTCATTACTGGAAGAGTTAGAGGCATAAAAAAGAGCACAATAGTCCCCATCCAGCTCTGGGGCTCTTGCATAATTTATCCTGGTCTGCTTGGAGAAGGGGGAGAAAACATGGTTTGAATCAGATATGACACCAAAAAAGGAAGAGAAAGGACCAAAAATTAAAACTTAACATGAGACACTTCAAATGACTTAAAGTGACCAATCATATGTACTCTGGACTAAGGACATTAAGTGAGACATCTTTGAGAAACAGATTACAAATCTGGCTAGACCAGAGCATGTACATGGGTCAGATATGAGCTGGAAACACAGGGAACATAGGACAGGTAAACTCCTCAGGACCAATATTGAGAGTAGCCATACCAGGAGGCGAAGGGGAAGTTGGGGAGAGAAAGGGGGACCAATCACAATGACCAACTATAATCCCTTCGCAGGGAGATGAATAACAGACAAGGAGGTGGGAGGAGACATTGAAGAACTCAAGACATGAAAAAAATCTTAAATTATCAAGGGTTCTGTGGGGATCTGCAGACTGTCTCCTATCTGGAGGATGGACATAGGAAGGAGTGGGCAGGGGGAGATGTCGGGCAGTGTAGGACATGACAAAACAATATGATTGCAGAGTAATGAAGACTGGGGGGAAGGGGGAGGGGAGGTTGAAGGGGGAAGGAAAGGGGCTCATATCAAGGGACCATGTGGAAAGGCAAATGTTGGGAGAATGTTGATAAGGGCAGGCAAGTGGGGGTGCTTGGCACAGTACATGTAGCTATGTATTGAACTATATATGATGAAAAGCGATGTATGAACCCCCAATAAAATGATTAAAAAAACAAAAAATTATCAAGGGGTCATGAGGGAGGGAGGGGGGAGGAAAATGAGCTCAAGTAAAAAGAAGTTTCAAAACGATGATGACAACATATATACAGATGTGCTTGTGACAATAGATGCATGTATGGATTATGATGAGTTGTATGAACCCCAAATAAAATGATTAAAAAAAAACCACAACTTTAAATTAAAAAGAAAAAAGAGAGAAACAGATTTCATGCAGTGCAGAGGTGACATTCTTTCAAAAAGGAAGATTCTTTCATTATGTCATAGAATTAAGACTGAGTGCTGACTGGAACCTTTTAGGTGCTATCACGGTCAGTGTAATGTTTGTGAATGGAGTTGTCTATTATAATTTAAGTGTCCTGTCACTTTCAGCCCCAGCTATCCTACTCCATGGAGTTGCAGTCCACACTGAAGCTGCACTCCTTGATCTTCATCAGCAAGTACTTCAAGTCTTCTTTACTTTCACCAAGAGAGGTGGTGTCAGCTGCAAATCACAGGCTGTTGATAGGCCTTCCTCCAATCTTGAGGTAATCTTCTTCTTCATGTAATCCAGCTGCTCTTATAATTTGCTCAGCATACAGATGGAATAAGTAGAGTGAGAGGATATCAGGGGTCCTCAAACATTTAAATAGGGGGCCAGGACAGTGTCCCTCAGATTGTTGGAGGGCTGAACTGTAACTGAAAAACAAACAAACAAAAAAAACTACAAATATATTCACTGAGGACCCGGGATGAGTCGGCTGCCAAGCAGAACAGGCAGCAGCAGCAAAAACACCTAGCGGGCCGGATAAATGTCCTTGGCCACATGTGGCCCACAGACCAGAGTTTGAGGACCCGTGAATTTTCTAGATTCACAATTTCCTGATTTTAAACTACGCACCGTTCCCCTTTTCTGCTTGTACCACTGATTCTTGATCCAGACACAAGTTTTATATGAGCTCAGTAAAGTGTTCCTGAACTCCCATGCATTTTCAGTTTATCCTACTTTGCTTCGATGAACCTATCCAAAGACCTTGGGAGAGTCCATAACTCACAAGTAAATATCTTTTTGATATTCTCTGCTACTAGTAAAGATCCATATGACATAAGCAATGGTACCCCTTACTCCATGCCATTTGTAGGATCTGACTTGAAGCTCTGATAGGTCCCTGTTAATGTACTGTTACAATCATTGTTGGATGATCTTCAGCAAAGTTATGGTTGTATGTGATATTAATGATACTGTTCTAAATTTTGATCTTCTGTTGGATTGAAGGATGCAGTATAAATTAAAATTGAATATAAAGAAAACCAAAATAGCCAATTTTAACTTGACTAAAAGGTACCACCAGGATACCACATGAAAGACTGAATTTATCAGCAATTTCATCTTTCTCATATCCACAGCCAATGTTCATGGAAGGAGCAGTCATTAGATCATAAATGTGTTGCAGTTTAAAATTTGATGTGCAAGATTTCTCTAAAGTTTTAGAAAGCAAGCATGTTGCTTTTAGAACTAAGCTGTGTTTGACACGCCATTTTTTAAATTGACTCTTACGCATGAGAAAGTTGTACATCGAAAAAAAATCTGTCTTGGAAGAAGTATAACTGGAATGCTCATTAGAGGTAAGAATGGAGAGATGTTGTCTCAAGTTCTTTGGAGATGTTGTCAAAAAGGACCAGTCCATGGAAAAGGACATCATGGCTGGGAAAGTAGAGGAGTATCAAAAAAGAAGAAGACACTTGACAGGTGATTGATGTAGTGGCTGTAATATGCTCAAACATATGGACAATTGTGAGGAATAGCACAAGATCAGGCAGTTGGAATCCATTCAGTTGCACCTAACAGCAACATCCTTGCACATACAAATTGGATTGGCAATTGTTCAAAAATAAATTTAAAAATTCCAATTATGCAAAAAAGTGGAGGTCATTTTAGGAGTCAAAATGTCATCAAATGTGACCTGAAATAATGAATTCATGAATGTCATGCTTCTGCTAGCAAAGGAAAAGGAATCTAAAGGAAGAGGTGAGATATGGGCTTCACAGTTTAGTTATGGAAAGAAAAAGATGACTGAAAAAATAGTAACAGTAGTTCTTGAAGTTTTCCTTCTGCTGGTCAATTTCAGTAGCCAGAAGAGATTTTTATTCCTACTTGATGCTAGCTAGTAGTTTGTCTAAGATATATTCAAGAAAGATTCAATAATTTGAATAGTACTTCTCTGATTAGTTAATGTTATATAGAAAGATTAATATAATTTGGGGGATATTGATTCTTCAGTGATAGAAATTCTTGCTCCACCCAAAGGCAATCTAAAGGAACATCACATACTAATTGCTGTCATCATATCTTACCCATAGAGAGATTGTATCTGAAATATGTAGTTAAATAGACAGTTAAAGAATGACAAATAACTACTGATATTTGCATGATATTTATTATTAAAATTACGGCCACTCCCCAGGAAATAAGATCTAGTGTTCTGTTCTCTAAAGATTTCAATCTATAGTGCTATAGTTATGCTATATTTCTTGACTGCTATATAAGGTCTCTAGGAGTCAAAATCAATTCAACAACACAAGACAACAGCAAATGAAATTAAGTCTAAAATTGGTATTGTAGACTAATTCTACACCTAAAGGGAAAGGTGATTCAACTCAAATTTTATTATACAGATTTTATTTGTAACTGATTTCTCATTAGCAATTGTGTAATTTTTTATAAGCAGAGACACAGTAAACAATATAAATATCATGTTGATATTTTATTAGTCTAATTAGTTGCTTTCCAAAGTGCATTTGATATTCAATATTAAAATTTCATGATCCTCTAAAGAAAAATATTATCATCTATCATGGAATTAAGCAGAGCTTACAAAATTATACTGTTTTTAATTTTTATATTTGAATATGGATAATGCATATGAGGTATTAAATGAATTTGAATACAATTGAGTTTTAGAACTTGCATCTTACAACTTAAGAAACAGCTCATTGTCATTTTAATAGAGAACATCTATACTTATTGTTTTCATAGCTCATCATGATGAATTACTTCAATTCATTGTATCCTGACTATCTACATTGAAGATGCATGCGTGTTCTTTGACTGGAGTGCATTATTCTGAGTTCTCCACAGGCCTCCATGAAAAGTCACTTTGACCTGCTGAACATTTTTACCTAAGAACAGCTTTTGACAATACGCCACTAGTGTACTTGTCTCTGAATTGCCTTGAGTTTTTGGCAAAATATGAAAAGCATTTGGTGTAAGCAAAAGTCTTCCATTTCAGAAGAAATAATGGCCCTATTTGCCATGGAAACTGGAAGACTTTATGAAAATGCACTCAACTATTTACTGTAGTTAGCCTAAAATTATTCTAAAAATAAGTTGCATTCCTAGTATCTGTTTGCCTATGCATAAAGATTTAATCTCACAAGGGTTTCCCTCTTAGAGGAAAAAAAATGATTATTTCTATACTTAAGTTTTTCTCTTGCATAGAAGACATTGGGAAGCGTATGTGCCACAGATTGTAAGGACTTGGATATGATTCTTTAATTCAATATTACATGTTTTGAAAGCAACAGCTTTGTGTCTTCCTTAAATCACAGACCATTATATAAAAAAAAGACCAAATGTAAGCTCTTGCCCAAAGATTAGAGTATATCATAGTTAAACCTAAAAAAAAAAAAAAGTTGGTATTTATACTTTGAGAAACATAAATATTATAGGATTACAATTTTTTTAGTGAATAAGAACAAGTAGGACCAAGAAGTCATCATGCTGATGGAATTTGGGTTTTTTACATTCTGATTCCAAAGATGACTGATTGAATTTTATGGGATGATGGTTCCACAGATTTGGTTTATTAGATCTATTGTTTAGTTTTCCAAAACAAAAGTGAAATCGGTTGCTGTCAAACTGCTTCTGACTAAGAAACTCTACCTGTCAGAATGGTGAGTACCTTTCAGTTTTCCTGTATTCCCTTTTGTCTAGTACACCCGGACTTGTAGCCAACGCCCCTGTGGGTTTCTAAGACTGTCGCTTTTTGCAGGAGTAGAAATCCCTGTTTTTCTCACGCAGAGCTGTTGGTGGTTTCGAACTGCACACAGTGAGGATCACAGTTCAGCAAACAGGATTTTAATCAGTGACTGATTTGGTGGAGAGTAGCTTGTCAGACATTAATTCTGAAGCATCTTTGGGTAACCCATACCTGTAATCATATGAACATCAATTGAGGAAATTCACAAGCCCAACGAATCTACTCAGTTTTCCGGGGCCCCTACATGCATTATTTACTATCAAAATTACTTTTATCTATTATTTTCATGGCACATATTCAAATTCAAAAACCTAACTCACTCTCTATGCCAAAGAATGTTTATTTTAAAAGAACCCCATAGTTTGTCTCAATATAACTGGCATAGTTTTAGAGCAAATTGTAGTTTTTTTTCCTGTGTACTTTACCACCATTTTATTGATAGATACTTTTTAACATTTATTTTACAATTTGACAATTATTGAAGTACAGAACTACTCGAACAGTGGAACTGATTGACCTAATACCAAGTACTGATAATATACATTCATCTGTGGTTGAAAAGTTTGACTCTCCTTTTGTAAATATTTTTATGAAGTTAGGTGAAGGCATAGTTGATTGGTTAGTCATATTTGTAATTGGTATAAAGTCCAAAGAGTTAATGAGAATCCTGCATCTCAAGAGTTCTTAATAAGCAAGGACAACAATGGATTAATAATTAATATTATTACATTAAACATTAATAATTTGCAAGGATAAATATAAATACCTAAGTAAATTTTTTAACTGCATCAATATGAGAAGGAAAAATGTGACATAGCAGTAGCATTATTCAAAGTGTAAATCTACTCTAGCAACTGTCACTCAATGGTGATGGTATGACATTTTTCCTGCTTTAGTATGATAACTGCACAAGAAAGTACCTCTCAATTTTGAGATTCTATGTCCTTGGAAAAGCGATTGCAAGAACTATGTCTCCCTTGATTCTTCACTATAGCTGTAAAAGGCACCAAATGCATGTGTTGTATGAATTCATAGATGTATGGTAAGCAATGAGACCTTGAAGGATGGAACTGACAGCATTTATACAATATCTAGATCTGGATCACGGGGACAACAACCTGATATCTTTGTATCTAATATCCCACTTTGAACTCCTTCGCTCATGGGAAAATTCCATTGCCATTCTGTGTAGAGCCAGAAGTTTGAAAATCAGATCACAGAACTAAGATAATATTGGGAAGTCAGTCCTTGCAAATCTGTGGTAATATCATTTCCTTCTAGGTATTGTTGACATAAGAACTAACAACCTTATCTAGAAGATAATCAGTAGTTTCCCTCAGAGCTAGTGAGCAGACTGGTTTGAGCAATGTTTTCCTGATCTATCTTGTTATCCACACCCATATTGACTTTCATTTCTCCCAGAGGCAGCACGTTGTTCACGGATACAAGTCAAATGTTTGTTTTTTAGTAATCCACATGCAGGAGAAAGGATATCAGGTTGTTGCTTTCTAACTCATTTCAACCTTTTGTAAAATTTAAAGTCACTGCCATATCTTTTTTATACTTATCTTAAATCCTCCTTAGATTAGACAGCTGGTTGAGAAAAATGTTGACTACTAAGGATTGAATTATCATAACTGCCTAGTTACATTGCTTAAATTCACAGGATAATCACTGCTTCATCATTTCATTGCACACTTTGCCCAGCTGGAACTAACCTACAAGTGATAACATTCACTTTCTGAAGATTATTTAAAGGTATACCAACATAGAACCCCTTTGCCAATTGGTTTAAATTATTGCATATGTATTATGAAGTGAATGCAGCACTTAATCTATAAATTCGCAATCCCAGTTTGCAGAGAAAAGAACGTTTACTAGGAATTTAAGAATAAAATTATTTAAAATTGTTTTAACAGTCTGTGGTAAAGAAAACTTCATTCATACAAATGGTTCTATTATACCCAATAGTTCTTTGAATTGAATTGAATTAATTTTAATTTTTCCAATTAGATATTATTGTGAAAAATGATACATGCATTGCTAGCTAGACTACTGTTTTATATAGTAGCCTATTTTTCAATAAATTCAAATCATTCTATATTCAATAAATTCAAATATTTGCAATCACAATAGATAGATATATATGTATTTACAAATATATGTCTGTGCTAATGTGTAGGCTTCTGTGAAATCAGATTTCTGTGATTTCTGTGAAATCAGGTTTCTTCTGATTTCTAGAAGCTTTAGGTTGTCGTATGTACAACTCTCCCAGGGAAGACCCAATCTGTTGGCAATTTTATGCTTAGACAATGGTAGGTGTAGCTTCTGATCCTGAGTTTTTCATATACTCCACCCTTGCTAATGAATAGACCCATCATTCTTTAGAACAGCAATTTTGGATGTGGACTTTTGGCACAATAGTGAATGTGCCCATTTTTGAGAAAAACTTTTTTTATCTTATCATTGATAATGAAAATTATTAGAAAATAATGATGTATTAATAAAAGGACATTTAAAAAATTGCAAATCACTTTTGAGTATGGACTGATTTGCTGAGATTTAAAATAATGCATGCATGCTGCCATTTCTTGAAATTTTACAGAGCCAATTTGCTTCAAGGGACAGATGAGATATCTGTAACTTTGGTAAACTAGAACTTTCCTAGAAAGTATGATAGATGTGTGTTCCATGAGTTTGGGTTCCCTGTGCATGCTAGTCTTGTATTGATTAGCCTGCCTTTGCTTTATATTTCAAGAGAGAGAGAAAGTAAAGCAGCTATGAATTCAAATAAGTAAGTAAACGACAGCAAATTAGGACACCTTACACAATATTGCTCAATGAATGTTGTGGTGGCTAGGAGGTGCCTTCAATGTGGGGCGGAGTCATAGCCATTGGCAGTGAAACTGCAGGAAATGGCCCGGTCCTTGCCTGCTTTCCTTCCTCTGCTTGAGCTCACTGATACAGGCCTTTGTCCATCCATATTGTTGAAGGTCTGTGTCTTTTTCTGCTGCCTCGATTCTTTACCCTGGAGTATGCCCTTGTCCACGGACCAGTGTCTTCCAACAACTGGACAATGCTTGCCAAATTTCTTCCAAGACAGACTTGCTTGTTCTTGAGACCGGCCCTGTTCTTTTCTAGTCATATGTTCTGCATTTGAACTTCTTCTCCCACATGGTTGCAGAGACACTGTAAACTTGCATGGAGTCTGCACTTTATTCAAATGTCTACGTCTATCTTACTAGCATTATCCAGGGACACTTAAATAGACAATAACCAATTGTGGTTTGTGTTGAGTCAATGACCAGTTGTTTGTTGTTTTGTTAAGTGCTGTCACCCTCTGTACAACATAATGCAACATCACCCAGTTCAGCTCCGTCCTCACAACGACTCTCATGTGGGGCCCATTGTTGCAGGCTGGGCCCAGAGTTTCCTCATTTCCACTAGCCTTCTTTACCAAGCTTGATGTCCTTCTTCGGGGATTGGTTTTTCCTGATAATACATCCAAAGTACCTGAGATGTGGTATTTAAGCGGTGTCCTGGCTTGCTTGTTCTGGGGTATTGTGGCTTTCTCATTCACAGGGGGTTAAAAACAAAGATCTCAGTAGATATTTGCCTTTGAAGGCCCAAAAGTTTACTCTGAAACATCATATTAAATGAGCAGGCAGTACAGCGTTTGTGAGCATAGTGTCTGTGACTATTTCCTGCATCTGAATTCTAACTCGCTTGCATATTAGCTGTATGGCTTTGGACACATTACTTGAACTCTTCCTGCCTCCTTTTCTCTTCTCAAGAGTGGGCTGATGAGAGGACTTGGCTCACAATAAAGTTATTGTGAAAATCTAGTGGGCTAATCTAAGCAAAGTGTTTTCAAGCAGTGGCAGATAATAAGGATCATATGCATATTTCTATCATTGATATTATTATTACCATATTTGTCGAACCATAAGACACACTTTTTCCCTCCAAAAGCATGTGGGGGGGGGCGGGGGATGACAGTGAATCTTAGGGTCCGAAGGTGTGGTACCTCAAAACATTTGTTTATGATCCAATGTGCCCGCTTACTCTCCATTGCAATTTGCATGGAGTTGTTTGTTGTTTTGTTAAATGCTGTCACCCTGTGTACAACATATTGGAACACTGCCCAGTTCAGCTCTGCTGAAGTGTGTCTAGGGGAAGCCCCGCCTCCTGGAGTCTCAATGTTAGCCAGGTTGCATGATCAGCACAGTGCAAGCCTCCCCTCATTTGTTAACAAAAGTGATGATGGTTCTTAACACCACTGTTGCGTTTGCACTATTAATTACTTTGCTCTATTTTAATAAATATTTTAGTGTACTCGTACTATCTGGTTCAGAATACTTTTTTCCTTGTTTTCCTGCTCTAAAACCCGGTGCCTCTTAGGGTCAGGTGCATCTTATGGTCCGGATAATATAGTATTTGGTAAAATGTTCAGCTATCACGTTTTCAGTTCTTAGTAGCGTCTCCAGAATGGAATGGATGGTTTTCCTACAGAGAGATTTATATAAGGGGGAAATAAGAGCAGAACTGTATTAAATGATGTTATATTGAATGCGACCTCAGTTCACATGTAAAAATTTTATTTTTCTCATCACATCTGAGCTAGGATGGCTAACTGATGACAAACTAAAGCATCAGACATTGGATAATCACGTTTCTAAATTATTTGTTTCACTGACTTGATACAGCGAGATGCACTTTGAAAGATGAAGTTTATTTCATGAGCACAGGATATTTTATCATAATATAATCAATATGCTTTGGAGTGTTAACCCCAAGGTCAGCAGTTTGACTCTACCAGCTGCTGCACAGGATAAAGAGGTGGCTTTGACTTCAATAGTTTCTGTCTCACAAAGCCACAGGGCAGTTTGGCTCTGTCCTAGGGGGTCACGATGAGTCAGCATGGACTCTAAGACAGTGCATTTGAGTTATTGAGTAGGAATTAAATGCCATTGTTATTTTGGAGTGGCTATGTATTCTTCTTTATTTCTCTCAGACCGACGTTACTCATTGTACAACGAGCGGCAAAACGTTTCTGGGCTTTTGTCCAGTATGACAGACTAGTGTAACTAGCGAATCAATTGCTGTGAGTTGGAGTCAACTCACTGACTGTGGGTTTGGCTTTGGGGTAAATAGTTGGCAATCAATTTGAGAATAAGTAGTGCTCAGTACATCCATGCTTCTAAATCCATGACTTCTTCCTGGGGCGCATGGAAGGGCCTCCTTGGATTCTTTTTGCTCTGCTTTGAATGGGATACATTCCTCAAGCTCTAATGCATACCGGTTTATATACCTGCTGCTTTAGGAAGCCCTGAAATGTTTGGGGCTTTCTTGGAGATTAGAGACATATGTGAGTACTTTTATTGTGTGATAAATGGAAGGGGGGAAATGGACTTTTTAAAATGCGGGTGAGAAATGGAAAATAAATCATTCATAAAATGTGTTCCTCAAAATTTGAAAATTATGATAGCTTCTACTTTAGACCAGCAAAATTATAGACATGATGAGTAGTCTGTCCAATCAATGCTAATATCTTTTATAGAGATGTCATTGAAAGAGCTGCCAAAATCTCCAGGACAGTGGGCTGCAGCACACAGTAGAGTGAATATAGTAGGTGGGAGGAATATTCACAACGTATCAGCAATGTAGCTTAACTAGGTGAACTTGACTTCAAACTAAGACTAAGGAAAAGATAAAGGAAACAACACAGTGTTTCTGTCAGAACTGGGCGTCATCATCAAGAGGCAAAACCTGATTCCTCATAAGTGTCTTTTCTAAATGCCTTTGAAATCAAAGCATAATTCAGTGTTTATTTCAATTTTGTCAGCTATTAAAGTTTAGCAGTGGTGCACAACTACCGTGGTATTACAATAAATGTTTCCTTTGTGTGGGAAAAACTTTCCCCTAGTTCCTTACTCATTGGAATTTTTCAGATGGCACTGGGTAAACCTATTTGGTAATATTGTGTCTTACTGGGTTTGGTAATATTGTGTCTTACTGGATTAGAGCAACCAATTATGGTGTGTGAGAAGATCATTCATATTTCAACCTAAGCATCTTTTTACACAGGCAAGTAGGTTGTTTCAGTGTGCAAAGGCCAACATTTATGACTTGGCCTGAGATTCATTGAGGTCTAGCACAGTTTGCAAGTTGTGAAGCACAATTCTGATGAAGCATGAATTGAAATGATTCAAGTAATGGTAGCTTAACCCCTGTAATGCTGAGAGACATTTAAAAAAACAGTTCTCCAACATAAAATTGATATGTCATAGGACAAAAATTCCTTTCAAACCAATGAAAATTTTAATAGGTCACTAGGAAATTAGGTTTTGAGAAGAAAATAACTTTATAAAAGCTTTTTATAAGAGTAGATTATATAAATGTCCAAATTTGATAAAAAAATAATCTTAGGAAAATATTTTCTATCTGGCAGCAGAATAATTTATCTGCTGAACTTCTTCAACCTCATCTTAATTCAAACTATGTGAATCTTAAATTGGTCTAATTAAAAATGTCATTAACTTTGAAATCTCAATGTGGCATAAAAATCTGGCATAAAGTGATATGAAATATTATACCCAGACATAAATTTTCAAGTCTCATTTGAGATTCCTCTATCTTTCCTTCTTTTTCTTGTCCTCTCAAATACTAAAAGTAGACAAAACAAGATGAATGAAGCAAAAAAAATCATATAATTTTTGATAAGCATAAGCAATTATTAGCATAAGATAATATGTGTCACTTATTTTTAATTAGAAATTGTTTTTAAGTACAAAATTTATTTCTAGAGCATGTGCATTTGACAAAGAGGAGATATTAAAAATGCGTGTGACAGTTTGAGATTCTTAAGACTGTTAAAATATTTAAGGTGCACTAATTTGTACACATAAACATTCTTCTCATATCATCAGGCACTGTAATTTGACAGGATTAATTTTCTAAAATGAGACAACAATCAGCAGCATTTTACTGATAAATATTTCTTGAATATCTCCATGTACAAAGTTATTGAAAAACATAATAATGACTAAGTTATGTCTGTTATCTTGAGAATGTACAATGTACCTGACCTGAAAAATCATATGCATAAAAGTAATTTCAGGAAAATATAACACATACATATAATTCATACTAAAGAGCTAACAAGAGTTATTAAGAATTGTCTGCATATGGATGGAATTCAACTCTAATGGCCTATGAGCCTATGAGCAAATAGACTCTTCTGGGACATTGAAAATAGGTCAGGTCTGGTAAGCCAAGAACTGAGTCCCCATCTTGAATTGTCACAAATTTGTTGAAAGAAATGAATAGGAAGTAGAGAGCAAACTATGAGCTTAGAAACTGGAACAAAGGTTCATTTGACTGGGTAGAGAATTTGCATGACAAATCACAGATTAAAAGTTTGGAACAGTGGACCGGAACTAAAATGATGACAAGAGAGTCATTATAAAATCAACCTCTTTGCCAGTAAATATCAACAAGGAAAGTATGTTATAGAATCATTTATAAATGACAATTTTCTACTTGCCATGTAAACATTGCAACTAGATACTAACTGTAGCTTCCACAAGCTCACCATGATAATCCTGCTGCACATCTGGGTTATATAAGTATTTAATCACTGATGAACATTGGTTCTGACTCTTAAAGGTAGATGCAGTTCCACTGAATTTCTAGAGTCACTCCAATAGGGGGGATCCCCTAAAAACTCTTCTTATGTGAAATTATGTAATCAGTATGCATTTTATAACAATTAATAAATTAGCATGGGGGGCAGGGGGCACACACAGTCCAGGCTGCATGCTATTTGTAACCATGATGTATGCAGAAACTGCATTATGGTTCTAATGTCTGCAATATGATGGAAGACTGGGACAGTAATGGATCTGAAGGAGGAACAAGTGTTATAGGCATATGATAGATAAAGAACTTTCAGAGACTGCAGCAGATATACCAGGGGAAAATGAAACACTAATAGAAATCTCAATCATGCTTTAGATATGTTCAGGCAATGGAAAGAAGGGATATGGAATGATTGAAACCTAGAGTCAGGGATATCTATATTTGAATTTTTATGCAATCTCTTTGTACTGAAATTTCTTTGGATATGTTACCAAAGTTCTTGAAAGCTTTAATTGTTTGATTATGGATGTAAAAACAAGAGGAGAGGGGAAGAAACCACAGGGCAAGAGAAGCAGTGGTCAGTAAGATAATGAATTAATAATAATTTATAATTTATCAAGGGACTACAATGCTTGGGGGTGGGAGGTAGGGTATAAAGAAGAGCTGATACCCAGGACTCAAATGGAAAGTAAATGTTTAGAAAAGGATGATGACAGCATAAGTACAAATGTGCCTGATGTATGTATACAATTGATGTATGAATTGTTATAAGACCTGTAAGAGCCCCAAATAGTATGATCTTTTTAAAAAGCTTCAAAATATAGTATATCTACTATAATGCCATTCATCACCATCTCTCGTTTTTTATTGGTTATTGGCATGCTGCTATGATGCTGGTCATGGTGCTACTCATACATCCAGTCTTAGTGGGATGTCAGTGGTCTTCCAGATTAAGAGTGATTGGACAGAAAAGGCATGCGATCTACTTAGGAAATTCAGCCCATGAAAACTTTATGCACCATAGAAAACTATTATGATAGAATATTGAATGATGAAAATGAGCCTAGAAAAATCTGACTAGATTTTCATCATTTCATATCCTTTCATCATTTTAAACTATGAAGATTTACATAGCAGATCATTAATTTTATATGCAACAGTACATGCCTACTTTGTGTCAATGCATCCATTGCAATTATTTCAGTCTATTATCAGTCTTCCCTCATCATCTCTAATTTCCTGTTTGTGTTTGTTTTAACTCCTCCTTCTTTCCTGCTGTGATTAGGTGCCCTCAAATTGGTTCAGACTCAAAGTAGCCCCAACACTGCTGGGTTGTCGGCCACACTCACATTGGTTTTCATGCCAGAGTCGGGCAGGTACCCCTGGGCTACTCTATCGTGGGGAAGGGCTTCCTTTCTTGTTTACCGCCCCACTGCTTTACCAAGCACGAGGTCCTCTTCCAGGGATGATCTCTGCTGACACCATGGCCAAAGTTTGGGAGACATGACTTGCCATCCTTGTCTCTAAGGAGAACTCTGCCTGTCCTTTGGCGAAGATGCATGAAATTGTACTTTTGGAACGCTAGCAGACTTTCAATATTCTTCTCCAGCAGAATTCTAGTGAATGGATTCTTCTTTGGTCTTTCTTCTTCTCTACCCAGCTCTCACATGTCTGAGAGTGATGGAAAGCACCAGGATTTGCTTCAGGTGCAACTTCCTCCTCAAAGTGACGCTTTTGTTTTTTGACATGTTGAAGGGGTGGCATGCATCAGATATACCCCGTGTCAGTTTGTCATATTGAGCTGGCTGTGTGCTGCTGTGCTGCTGGAAACTAGATCACCCCTATTTCAAATGCCAGCAGGGTCACCCAAACTGGATAGGTTGCAGGAGAGTGTCCAGAGTAAGTACAGATATGAAGAAGGCTGCCCACATGAGGAATTAGCCATGAAAATCTTCTTTCCTAGCTCTTTTAAACTTTCAATGGGTAAGTGCTGCTTTTTAAAAATCTTCAATGATTGAATTTTCTAATGGTGGGTTAAGTACAGTTCCAAATTTGAAGCAGAGTATGGACCAACTTCTTAAGGGTTTCACAATCTTTTAATCTGTCCAGTAAGCCTGGTCTCTTTTATGATTTTGTGTTTTGTTCCATGTTTACCTCCCAGTTGATAGTGTTATTCATATTTATATATTTTCTTATAATTTTCTATTACTAGAAATTCAAGTATGCATAAAGAGGACACAAATATCTAATTTGAGTGATTGTGAAAAATTTTGCCAGATTTTCAAATAATTTATCAAAATGTGACACATGAACAATAAACAATTATCACTTTTCCTTTGCTTTTCCAGAAGTAAAAATTAGGAAACACAAGCAAAGCTTTATCTCAGTTAGTTAGGAAAGGTTGGAATCATAGTTAATATAGTCTTACATTATAAAGTATTCTTTTCTGCAACACTCTCTGAATGTTACTGGGATATCTCAGGTCACCATCTAATGAGGATAAAGCTGATGATCAAAATTGAAATATAGCTCTTGCACAGATTATCAGCTCATAAATACCATACTTGCAACAAAAAATATGAACCCATCTCCCTTTTTTCTAGCTTTAATCATGGAGCTTTATTTTTTAACATATTTTCTCATTAAAGATATCTGAGTGTATGTGGTGGCTTGGTTTTATTTATATATAATTATTCATAATGCAGGATGAAGGAGCGAGAAATGAGAATGTGATATCTTCAAGTACCCCTTTCTCCCTAAGGAAGTCCCGTTCCCTACTAAGGACTTCTTTATTGTTATGCCCTATATAACTACTGAGTATTTCTCTCTCAAAAGGTTTATGGCAGCCTGACCTCTGATGTGCAGGTCACAGAGTCAGACACCTCTAAAAGGAACAGTGCTTCAGAAGCAATACGTGCTTTGCAGGTAAAATACATATATTCCCTGTGAATCTCATATCTGAGCAAACAGAGCAACTAAAGCAACATGTGACCTAGACCAATTGTTATTCAATAATTGAATAAGAAAGGAAATGCAAAGAGGATGCTTGGGATTCTAGCTGAAATTTTCTTTTACAGCAAAACACAAGCACATCTGTGGTAAGTTTTTGTGATTATATATAAAACTCAATTCAGAAAATTCAATTTGCAGGCTCCCCACCCAAAGCTTCAGTAACATACATAATAATAGACTCAACTATTTGTAATAAAATGTTTGAGGTACATCATCTCTCACTTTCTGGGAGATCTGACCTTTCCTGTGGTCAGAAGAGTTTAAGCAGCTTGCCCCCATCCATCATGGAGACTCAATATGATCGACATTTATATACGGTTTGAAGTCTCCTGCCTCTCAAGTCCATTTCCCACTCTACTGTCGCAGTACTCCTTTTCTTAGCAATGCATCCAAAACACTCTATTCTGCATGCTTAGAAGTTGCTATTTTATGTTTGGAAATGTATTATGTGTCAAGAATAGTGTGAATAACAAAGATTGGTGTTACTAGCCATCTGATATTCAGGGGATCTAAAATGTGAGCAAAATTGTTAACATTATGGAAGAATACCGCACAGCTAAAGCTTGCGTTAAGGCCTTCTCATTGCATAAGCAAGAGCTCTGTCTTACTCTTCTCCTCACTAATTTCCTTCTAACCAGTGTGTTATTTTTAAACACACACACACACAAAGACTAGAGGGTAATAAATTACAGATATTGCCATTCCATTCATCAATTGCTGCTGTATAGGCAAGATGATATCAAAATCAGTATATGGGATATAAGTTTCAGATAATTTAGTATTAAATTGGAAAACTTCTCATGTTCATGTGGAACAGGAATAGTTTGCCATTAATGAAAGCATAAATTCAATTATTTGATACAAAATGCATAGTGTGTTAGTCTGGGTAGACTAGAGGAACAAATTCAAGGACATGCATGTAGATATAAGGAAAATGTTTATATACAAGAGCAACAGGACATTTGGAAAGCATCCCAGCCCAGCCCAGTTCAAAGTCATAAGTCTGATATTAACCCACATGCCTGAAATCAGTCTATAAAGTCTCCTTCCGACTCATGAAGTCACAGGTCAGTGGGTCCAGAATCCTGGCACTGGCAGGGGTCTCCCCATTGATCCTCACTTCCAGGGCTCAGGTCCATCAACAGCAGAAGCAACTCATCGCTTGCAGAGGTCTCCATGTGGCCACCCCAGCTTCAGAGGTCTAGCTCCATCAGGGCAAAGCTGTGTGGTCTCCGTGCCGGCTCCTCCATCTTCTTGGACTCTGCCATCTTCTTTTGTCCATGATTAGTCATCTCTGAGACTAACTCCCAACCACTGGGGAAGATAGCTTCTCATCTTCAGGAGGGAAATATCGCGAGATTTCCCAGAAGTCACAGGAGAAAGCCATGCCCACATAGAGGCCTCATTGGCTACTCAATGGCTATTTCCAGATTAACAGGCTTGACTCCACCCCTACATTTCAATCATAAAATTAACATAAGTACATGACTGCCACACATAACATTTAAGAAGTAGAGGTGGCCTCGCAAGTGCTATGGTTTAACTCCCTGTGGTAGTTTCGTAATCTGTGGTCAATTTGAGATCTAATCAGGTCGTTGCTTGATGACTTCACCTGGAGACACAAAGGAGATAAATAAGCCCACTGGAGGAAGACACAGGCTCACTCCCTGGGAGACATTACTGACAATGAGTCTGGTGGAGCACTGAGTCTGGTGGAGCTCTGCTGATGCATCTAGGGCCTCCAAACTGGAGGAACCATGTGGAGACCCATGTCAGTGTTGAGATACTTCTACCACCACTGGATCTACAAGACTTTCCACCAACTGGCCTGTGACCTTCCTGCATTTGGTGTCATTGCATGTATTGTGTGAGTCCAAAGAGGAATTTATAGAATGATATCAGATAAATGAGATGACATCGGACGTATGGATTTGATCTGGATGGGCGCTGGATGTTCTCTCAACATTCAATTGTTCTTGTATATAAACATGATACACATATGATAAAGGGACCATATGTCCCGCTTTTTAATAATTTAACAACTTCCTATGGCATTTTAAAATTAAAATAAATATATTACAATATTATTTTTGTTTTCTATGAAAAATTCTGTTGCTCCATATAGACAAAACTTTTAATAAAGAACCCCATGATGGTCAATGGTGTCCCACTTAAAATATGGTTACTTTAAATGTGTGTCCATGAGTTTTGTTTCTATAGTCTACCCAGACTAACACTGCCCTCTCCCCCTTCATTAAAGGTAAGATCATTGAATTCTAAGTCCCAAAGCCAACTGCATTTTGTTGAGTCAGTTCTCCATTCCTCAGAGGGATGCTGTCTCATAGAAAACCCACGGCTGTGATTCTTTCCTCAAAGAGACTGCCACCTCTTACACATTGGCAGGGGCTGGCCTATTTGAACCACTGACTTCTCGATTAGAAGCCTTGCCCTTTAACAATGGGGCAGCCAGGCTTCCCCTTTTGGAATACAGAGATGCTACCTAACTTGCCAAAATCAAGCTAGAAATCCCAATTTAAGACTGTTAGAAAATCTCCCCAAACTTGTTTTTCACTTGATAATTTTTACTTTCAACTCTAATTTATCCCCATTGAGTGTACTAGATGATGATAGAATATATAGCTCACATCCAGAAAAGGATACTCTGAAAAGTTTTGTCATTTCCCCTCCAGAAACATCTGCCTCACCACATTTGAAGAAGTAATTTTGCTACATATTTGCATATCTGCATGCTTGTGTTTCACACTTTTCTGAGATATGATTTATGTAATTCATTCAAAATAGTATAATTATTGCTTATATGTTCTAGTAACTTAATTAATTAATTATAATGAATTAATTTGGATTTTATTTTTCTTTACAAGAGCATGTCATCAGCAAATAGACACCTTTATCTTTTTTTCCAATCTAATCACTTTTATTTGGCTTATCTCTGAGAGAAAGATGAGAGTACTTACTTCTATAAAGAGATGTCATTGCAGAAAGCCTGTATGAGATTGTCATGAGTTAGAATCATATTACTTATAGTGGGTGGAAAATTCTATTGGTGATGTCCTCTAGTGCTATGTTGACCATAATGGTGATCCTGATTACAGAAAAATCCTCAATATTCTACCACTCTGGTTTTAGCTATTGCGTTTTCCACGAATTCCTTTTATCATTTGAAGGAAATTTGTTTTTATTCTTAGTTTTCTTTTTAGTGATTGTGTTATTCCGGGTAGACTAGAGGAACAAATTTCATAGACACACATGTGGATATAAGGGAGAGGGCTTATATGCAAAGTGAACGGAACACTGAGAGAGCATCCCAGCCTAGTCCAGTTCAAAGTGATGAGTCCAATATTAGTCCATATGCTCGATACCAGTCTCTAATGTCTCCTTCCAACTCATGAAGTCACAGGTCAGTGGGTACAGAATCCTGGCGCTGGCAGGGGTCTCCACATGGCTCCTTGCTTCCAGGGTTCAGGGTCCATCAACACCATCCAGTGGTAACAGGAGCAGCTCATCACTGGCAGAGGTCTCCATGTGGCCACCCCTGTTTCAGAGGTCTGGCTCCATCAGGGCAAAGCCATGTGGACTCTCCGCTGACTCCTCCAGCTTCTCAGATGCTGCCATCTTGTCTTGTCCATGATTCATTGTCTCTGAGACTAACTCCCAACAATTTCCCATCTTCATGAGGGAAATATCGTGAGATTTACCAGAACTCTCAGGAGAAAGCCATGCCCACGTGGAGGCCTCATTGGCTACTCAATGGCTATCTCCAGATTAACAGGCTAGACTCCACCCCCACATTTCAAACATAAAATTAACCTAAGCACATGACTGCCACAGTGATTTTGCTGTGGAAAGACTTTACTCAATGACTTTTCAATTTCTATTCCTGTGATTCAGTACTCATCCTTCAGTTGGTGGCTTCTGTGATGCTGTGATGCTGAAGATTATGACACCTAAGATCAGCAGGGTCACCCATGGTAAGTTTCATCAGACCTTCCAGAGAAGGAACAAAATAAGATGGAAGAGAAGGAAGCAAAACAAAAGTGATTGGGGAACAGAGCACAAATACACCCATGAGTAGGGTATTGGTGATATCTCCACAGGACAGTAAAAGTAGACCAGACTCCATCCTGGATTGCAAAGTCTTGAGGTCAACATTCTACAATGGATCAGTGAATCAACAGAGAGGTCGATGGGGAGGGGCGGGGGAGGGGAGCAAGCTGAGCTATGTTGACCCCCTTTCAAGAAGAATGTAATACAGAGGACAAGACAGAAGATAGAGCCCGGGGAAAGTGGTGTGTTTGACCAGAGCACACAGGTGTATACTGAGAATGAGGGGGAAGGGGAGGGGAAAGGAAGGGGGGAGGGGAAGGAAAAGGGAGAAGAGAGAGTGGGAAGGGGAGAGGGAGAGGGAGAGGGAACCTCCTCATGGCTTACTATGCCTCAGGGATGACAGTCCTGCTTGGAGCAACCAAGGCACAGAGAGGACCTTAGGGCCATCCCCACTAGGAGACACGGCATTCCTCACTGACCCAAAGTGCTTCAGTGGGGCAGCACTGGAGACACTGTGCAGAAAGTGTGCATAGTCTTTTCCTGACACAGCAGGTTGACACACAAAAGGAGTACACTTGTTCACCAAGGGGAGCAAAGTAACCAAGTTCCCGAGAAATCCTGAAAATAGTCTTGTGCCTCTGGGGACAGATCTTGGCACCTCATCAGACCCAATTGGAAACACTAATGAGGGTCAGCAGACAGATCTGGGATTATCTACCTTTTCTTTCTTTCTTACTTTCTTTCTTTTTTTCTTCCTTTCTTTTTCTTCCTTCCTTCCTTCCTTCCTTCCTTCCTTCCTTCCTTCCTTCCTTCCTTCCTTCCTTCCTTCCTTCCTTTCTTTCTTCTCCCCCCCCCCCACACCGCCCTATATCTACCTATAGAAGATAGGCAGGACAAACAATCCCAAGTCGAAAATAATAGGACTGGTGATCCCAGAGGTATGGCAGAGGGTGGGGAAAGGAGCAGGAGCAGGGAGTCAACAAACTCAGGAACAAGCGAACAAGACATCTAAAAATTGTTGGCGAAGAGGGCCTATAAGAAATGCCTGGTGGTGTTTGATCAAGTGCAATGTAGCCAAGATGAACTACTGAGAGCTGAATGGAGAGTCAGCATGAAAGTGGGACAGGAAGAAGGAAGAAGGGAAAAAAGGAAAGAAGCAAATGTCACAGTGAAGGACTTCATGAAAACTTTGGTTCTGCTATTCAGGTCCTGCATGATCACTGAGCTACACCTGCATCGTCCACCAGTGGCACACTGTCCGACATGCCGTAGGCTACCCTCCCCCCCCTCCTTCCCTTCCTACTTGCCTCATCTTGCCCATTTGGCTTCATACAGTTATAGGCCCCTTCTTCTACCCTTCTTTCTCTAATTCTGCATTATTTTGCAGCCTCCTTTTTCTGTCTTTTACGATCAGCTCCACAGCCTGAACCACTTGATAGAAGAAGATGTAGAAGATGTAGAACCACTGTAGAAGAAGACGCGTCCTTGGGCCAGGGGTAATCATTCCTTACTAGCTCCTACAGCAAGCTTCTGGGTGGCCCCTCCCTGGGCCAACAGTACAGGATGGGTGCGAGTGCCCTCAGCCCTCTGCTGCTTCTGGGTGAAAGTACGCATGGCACACAGAGCTCTAGTGCAACACGTAGAGCAGCCCTTGCTTCCACTAAACTGTGCCTGCTGTGTCCTGTTCTTGAAAAGGAATGTTGTGATTCCATTTGACCTTTATGGGCCATAGGCCTATATATAAATGTGTGTGTTGGGATATTGTCTAAATGGACATGATGAAAAGTGTATATGTACAAATTATCTGTCAAGTACTTCTTCAGACATATAGCAGAAGATTTGTGTGTTTTGCCTTACATTTTTCACCATTTGAACATATTTTGGAATATCTCTTGATTGCTCATTGGTGTAGTTAAATATTTTTTAACTGTTGCTTAATATTTTTATTTTAATAAATTATTTAAATTCATTGCTAGTATTGATTTGTAATTTGATTTCACTGTGGTCAAAAAATTTGTATAATTTCATTAAGAATATTACTGAGGCTTTTTAAAAATATGATCTTTCTTGAAGAAAGTGTATGTTAACGTAAATTTCTAGGCAATGAAATTAACAAAACTTAAGTTTATAAGTAAGCTTTATATGATTCAAGATATTTTATCCATCCTGAAAGTTCTCTGTGTCTTCTTCCATAAAATTTGTCCCTTCCTTGAGCAACTATCATTCTGATTTTTTTCAACCATATATTAATTTCACCTATTTACAAATTTCATAAATATGAATCCATATACTTTTATGCCTCTGACTTTTCTTCGTTGACTTTATATTGTTGACATGATCAAATTTACTCTATTTTATATCTTCTTTATTGCTGAGTAATTTGCAAACTATGCCACAATTTGATTATCTACCTTCTTCTTTGAATTAATAATTCTGTGATTATTTATTAATCTTATGAATAGAGATAATATCTGTATGTATTTTTGTATTTGCATAATTTTGTTTCCCTGATCCTTAAGTAGAGTTGGTGAATGTGTGTAGATATATCTATAGCTTTTCAAGACTATATCAAACATTCATCTGAGGTCATTGTACTGTTTCATATTCACATGCAAATATATCTGTAACAATTTTCCATCTCAAAAATTTTCAACAGTCACTTCTTTTTATTTCATAAATTTTAGTAGAAGATAAGTATTACCTTTATTCTGCAATAATAAAATTTTCCTATTATGTTTAATATTTTTGTATTTTCTAAAACATTGCCTACCTCTAGATTATTAAGATATTTTACTATATTTCTTGATGATTTATATTTATTATTACACATGTTAGAAAAATCATCTATTTTTTCTTATCTTGATATTATATAGGGGCTGGTGGTCAAAATCTATTTATGAATATAGTTATTTATTGTCTAGAAAAAGCCTTTTCCCTACTGAATATATTGGCTGCAAGTCAACTGAATATATTTTCAGTATTTTTTCTAATCTCTTTTTGTGTAGAAACTTAAACCAATCTGTTTTGCTAATCCTTCAACTTTGATTTTTGCCAAAATTTATTTTAACCAAAATAAATATTTTTAATTCTTTATGGATTTTAGAATAAAGGTGTCTATTCATTTTTTTGAATTGTGGGTAATTTGATTGGAATTACAATGACTGTACAGTTTGATTTTGGAAAAGTTGACTATTCTTCAAACTCAATCTTTAAGCAAGGAAAAATGGTATATACCCTAAATCCTATCCCATGACTCTTTAATCCATTCTGACCTCATAGGACAGAATAGACCTGCCTCCAAAGGTTTCCAATGGTAAAGTCTTTACAGAAACACACTGCAATATCTCTCCTGCAGAGCAACTGGAGGATTTGAATCTCTGACATTTCAGGAGTTTGACCACTGCACCATTAGGTAAAATGATATGCAATGAAAGTAACATAATTTAAGTATATAAGTAATGTTAATCTGCTTCTCCTGAATATCATATGCGTTTCATTTATTTAGAGGCCCTATTTCTTGCTATTCTGCCTACTTTTCATGACATTTATTTTTCTTGACTAAGTCATCATCATTGTTGACATAAAATTAGTCATGATATTCCAATAATATCTTAATATCTTTTTCATGTTTTCATTCCTGGTATTTTTTGGTTTTATCTCTTCTTTTTATTATTGGTATTGCTAAGCATTTTCAATTTTTAAAAAACAATAAATGTGAATTTTCTGTTTGTTTCTAATTTGTGGTTTGAAACTTCTGTCTTCCTTCATCTTATGCCAGGTTTAATATGTTTTTGTTTTTAGCCTCTCTTTTTTCTACTATATGCACTAAGACAATTCTGCTTCTATGTTCTACCTTGATCTTTTAGCTAGTTATAGGAGATAGCTTGTTACAGAATCACATTCATGCTTGAAATTACAGAAAACATCTGAGCAGTGATTTGATAAATAAACAATCATCTTTTATATTAAAGCATATATTCATATGTGTTATTAATGGGTACACATATATTATTAGTGTGCATGCATTTTTAAGAAATTTGAGAACATCAATAATGTAGTGAAAAATTTAAAACTCCTTTAAGGCTATATGAGGCAGTAGAAAGTAAATTAATAATTCGCTAGTGATTAATAAAAAGTGACGATCTGTTTTCTAATGTTTCCATGCTACACTGGTGCTACAAAACTAAAATTGTAGCTGACTTTCCTAGCTTGTAGGTTAAAAATAAGTGGACCAAAATTCAAATGTCTGATCTTTCAGACTTTTAAAACTCCCTCTCTCCCCTGTATTTCTTGGAGTCCTCAAAGAATTTTTTTCATATGTCCCAGGTACAGAGAAAATAATCTCTCAATTAGAGATTAGAATCATGATATATCTTCTCTCTTTCATTTTTCTTATTTGCCAAGTGTTAATATTTGCTGTTGGGTCTTGCCCTAATATCAAAAGCAGAAAGACTTCTTTCGCTTTAAATTCTATTTCTAAATATTTAAATGACAAATCACGTCACCAAAAGGTTGAATTTCAAGAAAAAGTTTTTCACTATTCTTTGGAAAACATTTTTTGGAGAAATTTCAAAAAGTGAACAGTAGAATGCTCAGCTGGCAAAGGGAAATTAAACAGCGGTCTTCACTTGTTTCCTACTTCCGAAGACTTTGTTTCCCTTTATTTCTCAGTACATTCTCTTAACCTATTTCGAGGGCTTTTCTGCTTCTGTTTATGAACTGTGTTTGGGGTTTTGTTTTCTTCCCCATGTCCTCTTGCTGGTGCCTTTCTCATTTGGGTGTAAAGAGGTCAACCGTCACCGTCGACATCAGTTTGCAGTGGTTGGGCTTTGAGTATCTTACAATGTCTAGAAGAGGCAGCATTGACCTCCATAGAGCTCATTCCCTTGGCCTTGGGTAAGAGCTTCATTTGTATATTTTGAAGGGAAATCCCTTTTCTTTCCCTTGACACCACCGATAGAATCAGAGTTTTATTTACTTTCATGAGCACCTTAAGGCAGACTTATTAGTTTAGATTTTTTCATTTGAAAAAAATTGAATCAGCCAGCCAATCAAATAAACAAAAAACTCAGCCATGTGGAATCCCATATCCAACAAAATGTATGTACATAAGAGGCAGAAGCTTTAAAAATCATCACTGACAGCATCTCTTTCTACTACCTCATGAGATAAACAACATTTCTCTGTCTTGAAGTCATTCTAACAGCCGGCTTCTGGAGCAATGATACTGTCACACAGAGGCTCCTGGACCATCACAACTGTAAGCCAGAAAGAAAACAAGAAAACAAACTCGATAAGAATTCAATTAAACAAATAACAACAAAAAAAGCCAAAAACACAGTCTAATGTGTCCTGACTGGCCAGTGGAATTGAATGCTCACTCATTTGGGGTTTTGTACAAAACAAGGCGATGGGTCTTCCCACGAACATTTGACCATATTTCATCTTACAGAGCACTGACTTGTTCCCAGGCAATGAAGGATCTGTGCTCCGCTCTCTCCTGAAAACTGTCCCTCGAGGACTTGCTTCTACTCTGCCCCATGTAGTCAATGAGGTTTAAATCCAAACCACGGGTCAGTGGAACACATAGAGCAGGCTTTTGCATCGGCATGTTGTTCTCCTTATCCACCTGCTAAAGTGAGCAGTCCATCCTGGGAAGAATGCTGCTTTCCTTCCAGATAATTCATCTTTGGACTGAAACCAAGCCTAGAAAGTTCATGTGAAAAGGAGCTCTTTGAGAAAAAGTTGTAAGTGGAAACAGCAGAGTGTGATGTGATATGATATACTTCCATGTACACTATTGTATTTTTCCTAAAAAAAAAACCACTCTGTAATAAGAGAGGAAGCATAAAAGTAATGATTTTTTCAGATAGACAGACTCACTTCTCGAAAAAGCAAGAGTGCACATATTTACTCTAAGAAAAGGTTTGCGCTTGTCTCTCTCACTATTTCCTAATATTTTGTTCATTCCTTTCCAGTCAGTTTTGACTTGGGCAGGTCATCAGTGTGTGGAGGAAAACTGTGTCCCTGGGGTTTTCAGGACAGAGGTCGTAGGAAACACCTTGCCAGGGCTATCTTCCCAGGTGCCTCAGGCTGTGTTTAAACTGCCAGCCTTTCTGCTAGTGAGCCAAGATAAACCCCAAACCAAACCACACCCCCTCCCATAGAATCCATTTGGACGCATACCATCCATGTAGCACAGAAGGGAGCTGTCGCTACGGATTTCTGCGACTTTAAACCGAGCAATCACATCTTTCCCTCACAGAGCAGCCGTTGGGCTCGAATCACCAACCTCGTGATTAGCAGGGCAATGCCTACCCTGTAGCACTACTGCTGATAGTCAAAATGTTGATGTCACGGAAAGAATATTGATCACACCTATTGTACTGTTGTTGTCATGTTAATTTAGCATATATGTTGCCTTTTGTTTTTTATTTTTTCAAGGAAGCACTGCTTTACATTTTTTCCCCTTCCTTTTAATAAAGAAGAAACCAATCATTTCCGGTTGAGTTCATTCTGATTTACTGCAACTCCTACATTTTTTGGTAGAATAGAAGTGTTTTCCATATAGTTTTCATGACTGATTTTTTTAGGGGAAGATTTTTTTACAAGGTGCCGCTGCATGGGTGCGATCTGCCAGCGATTTGGTTGCTGTTTTTTTTTTGTTCTGTGTAGTTGGTTCCAACCCATAGGCTTCCTATGCACAACCAAGTGAAGCACTTCCAGGTGGTCGTGCAGGTCCTCACAACGGCTCTTTTGCATCAGCCTATTATTGCACCCATGCTGCCACTCCGCCGCGTAAGAGCCTCCTTCTTTTTCACGACCCCTCCGCTTCTCAAACATGATGTGCTTCTCCAAGGACTGGACTCTCCCCACAACATGCCCAGCGTTTGTAACATGAAGCTGTTAGCCGTCAAATAAGAAAGCTCAAATCAGAAAACAAGGCTGTAGAGGGAACTTGGCTTCTCATGTAACTTCAAAAAAGAAGACGTATTCCTTAACATTTCTGCACTGGCTGCACTGGCTGCACTGGCTGTTTCCAAGGTTCTCATCATGGTGGCCATTGAAAGTAATACAGCTATAATATGCAAGTGTTCTTTCCCTTGTATTGGAGGAAAAGCAAACCTGAGTTTTGCAACTGTGACGCTTTCCTAGAATTTCTGTTGTCTTATTTATGAAGGTAGTCACTGGTTTTGAAGAAGAAACCTGACTATTTTAATATATTTTCCATAGTAACATAATTAGTATTTACACATAAACTAAACTGACTGCCATTGAACCCGTGCTGACTCACAGTGACCACTTGTGGGCTTCTGAGGCTGTAGCTATTTAGAGAACCAGAAAGCCCAGTCTTCCTCTAGCAGACCTGCCGGTGGTTTTGAACGGCTGAACATGTGGATCGCAGCCCAATGCACTATCACTACAGCATTGAAACAAATAAGATTTAACTCTAGTCTTCAGCTTCTTTAATTTGTTCTCTAACTTTATCTCATAGAATTTGAAATAAGAGTTTTGCAAAGGAATTATTTTTCTTACAGTTTCAAAATCACTACATTTGGAAATAGTTTTTCCTGTCTTGACACTATTTAAATTTAATTATTTGTAGTTAGATGAACATACATGTCTCATTATTATGTTATCAATCTAATAGACATTTCCATGCCTTATGTCATTTTTAAATCAGGGAAAGTATGTTTAAAATATTAGGTAAGCCAAACATATCTAGTCACATTTTCTTCGGCTTCCCCAAGATAATTTACCTTTGGATTAAGACCAACTTTTAAAATTTAATCTAAAAAGAGGCTTGTGTTGTTTAAAGGTTTATAAATGAAGGAACACAATATGCAATATTTTCATGTCCACCATAGTTACCTGCAGCAAATATGACAATGAGAGGGAAGTTAACAGCACATAAAGCAAAGAAAGAAAGGAAACACAGAGAATGGTTTCTGCATCCTTACAGCAGTGCAGGGAATGAAACAGGAAACATCATGGCATGGGGTTATTTGACTATATATAGTTTTGAAAGTTGACATGTGACATCACTTTCCAAAAGGAAGTTCTTTGGTAATGATCGCAAAGAGGTTTCTAGCTATTTTTAGCTTCATTTAACAACAACAACAACAACAACAAATTGCTTGTCTGTGAAAACTGCTCTTCCACCGAATTGATGAGTATGTTGTTGTTGTTGTTATTTTGTATTGTTAAATCCATGGTATTTTTGGTCACTTTAGGAAGCACTATTATAATTTTTTTCCTTTGGACAATAGAAAATTACTGAACAATTGTTAATATTATTATAAGTTAAGAAAGATTTAATTTTCACTTATATAAAAAGCCTAAACAGTCATCTGTTTGTTTTGTGATGTGAGTATCATAATGGATGCAATCAACTGTGCTAATTGGATAATCTGTAGGAGGAGAAGAAAAGAGATATTGAATTTCTCGTGCAATGATATCTGGCTCGGGGTGGAGGGTGCATAAATGGTTTGCACTTTACTACTAACCTCCTACTAACTTAATGGTAGGTAACTTAAACCCTTCCAGAGATACCACAAAAGAAACGTCTGGAAATTGACTTTTATAAAGATTACAGGTTATAGCACCCTACTAGAACCCATGGGATACCCACCAATCAGTGTCACCTTAACAGCGAAGAACTCATTTAAAAGTATTCTCTTTAGTAGCAAAATATATGTAGCATATGCATACTTCGTTTTTCAATTTGAGGATTCAAAGAAGAAAGAAAAAAAATACCAAGACAATGAAAAACATTTAGCATTCTTAAATACAATTAAAAAAAATATGTGCAAGGAGATTTGCAAGGGATACAGGGGATATTTTCAGCCTTAAAATATATCTTTTGAAAATTCCCACCATACCTTACAGCTCCAACATGAAAAATTTAGATTTTGCCTCAAGGTGAGAACAGGCGGTTGGAGGAAGGAGAAAGAGAGCTCACGCCTGTGTAAACAGCTGGACATTTGTGATGGCCAGAAGATTCTCAAAGATTTATCTCAGGAAGTTGTATCTTCTTTTGGAAACAAATGCCAGTTACTTTCATGATTCATAAACGGTACAGGAAATCTAACACATTTGATTTTCTTTTTATATTTGCTCTTGATATTTAAAAAAAAATAGTTTGGAAAATGTCATTCTATCTTGAAGTCCTAAGAAATGTTTTGCCCATTTTTTATCAAAAAGTTTATATTTTTATATATTTTATATTTTATATATTTTATATTTCTGTGTGAGAAGCAGGTGTTTGATGGTAACAAGGGAATCCTCTGTGAGAAATGACCTGGAGGACCGGACTCCAGAGGTTGGCTGAACTACGTTGAGAGTCTTATTTCAGCACCCCTCTTTTCCTTTTCTCTTTTTAACGCTTCACCTTTGTTGTTTTAAAACTGAATGTCATTCTTTTTCAAGTCATAAAAAACAACTACAGTAGTTGACCCAAGTGACAAAATAATTGATTAAAAAAAGGTGGCCAGGTGTATTAAATTCAATATTCAAGAAGTTGAAAACACAATGTCAATGAAGACATCCCATTGGGGAGCACTTTTACTGCCATCCAGTAAAAACCAGACTCATAGTGACCCTGTAGGACAGGGTGGACCTGCCCCGGTGGATGTCCGAGACAATAACTCTTTACTGGAGTAGAATGCCTCCTCTTTTTCCCAGGACTGGTGGAGTGAAACTGCTGACGTTGCAGTTAACATCACTGTGTGTAGCTCCCTATGCCCCCAGGGTTCCATTGTACAACGTTACATTGGCCTTAATTCCCAGAGAAGATGCTAACTTTAATCCTGACCCCCATGAACCCAGGTCATTGACAACACCGACAGTGTACTTCATTGGTCTCTAGAGTCTCATCATGCCCATGTCTTGTCTTCTGCCTTCAACCTAGAGTCCTTCTGCTATTGTCATTTCCTTTGCAATATCTTCTATTTTTGCTCATATACTTTCCCCCAGGAAAGTCTGTGATTTTTTTGGTATAATTTCATTTCTACTGAAACATAAAATAACATGACCCAGTATCTGTGCAGGACAAACAAGTCAACCAATGCTCAGCTACTAGTCAAAGTGAAGTAGTACAAGCCCACCCAAAAGCACATTGGGAGACAAAGTTGGTGTCTGCTGTAAGGGCAGCCTTGACATCTCTATGGGGCAGCTTCCCCCCCACCCCCTGTCTAGTGGCAGCCTCATGCACGGAAATAGACTCAGTAGCAACTATGTAACTACCAGAGATTGTTACCTTTTAGGATCAAGGAAATTTGTCCTGTGATGCTTCTGGTTCAGTGATAATACTGACTCTAAATTTCCTGATTGTCTATTCTTTATACTTGCATCAGAAGCATTGGAACTGTAAGTGTAAAATGTCTTATTCTTATTTGAAGATGTTAACAAAATCTTTGTTTCTTCCAAACATTTATGGTTAGATTTATCTTTAGAGAGGAATTCGACATAGCCCTGTTTAGTTAGAGGATTATATGAGAATAGGGATTAATTTCTCACTTTCCTGAAAAAATGGCACGACCTTTGACCCTACAATGTTCCATATACCACCAATTGTTCAAAACTGACCAACATTCCTTGCAGCCAGCATTACATTATGCCCTTAGGAATGAGCTAAAGAACCATCGGAGTTTGAGCAAAACCTCTGCTAATATGGCAAATCATATTTGTTTCAATATGTTCAATAGTGAAGTTTTCTCCCTTTTTATTGTGTAATGATATAATGAAAATGGTGCTCATTTTTCTTTTAAGTAGGTCACCTCCTTCAGTACCCTAGATCCTTTCAATGAGGTTGTATGATTCTAAAGTCAAGGAGAGAGAGAGAGAGAGTGAGAGAGAACCAGTGTGAAGGAGAGAGAGAGAGAGAGAGAGAGAGAGAGAGAAATAAGGTGTTGTGGAATTTCTAGGTAGTTGATATCATCACTGTTCTTTTAAGTGAATGATATTGATATTTACCTTTTTAAAATGTACATTTGATTTATTATTATTTTCGAGACTGTTGACCTGGGCTGATACTAAACTGTAAGCTTTGAGATGGAATAGAAGGTGTACCTGCCCCGTGTTCAGGTACTAAGATATTACAAATGTTCAGCAAACACCTTTCCAGAAGGAGATAGAGCAGTACACGTGCAAGGTCTATTGCCACATTATCTTCAAAGAAGATTTTGTTGATTTGCCCATATTTGCTTCATAATCATCTTTCCATGTGTGCCCTTAATATTATATCCCTGCCTAGTAAGTCATGGATCTGCAGTAAAGGGAATAGGAGTAACTGTACCCCTAGATTAGGATTGACAGATAAATTCTATACTTTATTCAGGATAGTTTATTCCTTTGAGAATATTAGAACAGGAAACTGATTATTTAATTCATGTATCGGGTCTTTGGTGGAACCTGATTTAAAACACTTGAGTCTTGATTTGCAGGAAAAATACAGGTGCCATTACCCGGAACCCAGTTATCTAGATGATTACTGCTGAAGTGATCCTAGAGTAAACCAAGGGCCTGTGAAGTGGTGTAAAGAAGGTGATGTCACTACCTTCAATTAAACCTTGAATATATGTGGTTGGTCTGCCATAGGGAATGCCTTATTTACACTTACAGATAATATTGCCATTTTTTATACTCGTGTAGATAAAAATAAATAGTCAAAAATCACTCCATTCTCAGAATAATGGCATTTCAGGGTATGGATATGCCCCTATCCCATATTAATTCTGTTTTCTTTTTATACATGTGCATAAAGTAATAGATTTTGTTCATACTATTATTTGTGTTGGTGTACTTAAAGAAAGAAATAACATATAGAAATGAAGATTTTGTCTTAATTCTGGAGAAGTATTCTTTGTCCCAAATTATAAAAAGCTTAATTTCAATATAACTTAAAGGCATTCTCTTAGATTTTAAAAATAAGATAACATTTATGTGAAAAACCATGCTGTGTTTTTTCAGTGTTTTGTGTACAACATCTGGGAAAGCACATGATGGTAAATTCTTTGTGCTTAAAGATGGCATGTAATGAGCACCAGTGCCCAGAATCATTCTCAGAAGTAAGTGTGAGCTTTCGTCACTGCATTAATATATATATATAATAAACTTATTTGAGAAACATGAGTTTTATAAGGTATTCAAATCAATTGTTGAAAAGACAACCTGGCTACAAATTTATGCTCTGCCCTGCTTTCTTTTGCATTCCACCTGAAGAATATTAAAGGAAGTCCTTCTCTGCTTCAACATGACTTTTCATTGTAGAAATAGTCCTTCTTATCCACTTATTCTGTGCACTGTGCTAGATTTTTCTGCGACTTTTTGATGATAATTTTTTAAGTTAGACTCATTTACACTTAAACACCAAATTTACATCTAAGGCATAAATAACAAATGTCACTTCATGACAGCCATTCATATACTTAGATTGGAAAAGAATGTAATGGAAAGTGGAGCCAGTCCATCTTCTCAATGACTTTCCCTAGGCTAGACATTGAGTCATTAATTAAAGCTTCCAAACAGCATTTGGAAGCTATGCACATGAACCACCTATAAGAAAATGGAAATTTTGATCTTCTTCAGTATGATGTTTTGATCTAATTTTTAGGTTGTTGTAAATGCATATACTGTAGGGTTGGGGTTGGCAAAGACACCATACCCAAACTGATTAAACTATGGTTCATTACCCTGTTTGGGGCCATGGTACTGAGTGTGGGTTTATGAAAAATTTGACAATTTTGCTGACAACAGCAAAATGTTCCTGAAGGTGTGACAACCACAAGCTAATTCAGTGAAACTGAGGTGTTGCTGGCAGCCCTGGCCTGTGTTTCAAAAATCTTGACTGAAAAGGGAGTTGTGGCTGGAAACAGTTTCAGAAGGCTTGTGTTACTTAGCAAAATTCTTCGACCTCAATTGAAAGCTACACTCACTAGGAATTTAGACGATATCCAATGCTCAGTCCACCCCTGGAGATTCTGCTTTAATCTGTGTATCCTATAACCAAAGGAGTCCTGAGGGCTAGTGACATGCAAGTTGGACTGCTCACACTTAGGTCAGCAGTTTGACTCCACCTGTAGGGTCCCAGGAAATTTTTCTGAAGTGCTTTGAATATATCACTAATCTTATTGTTAGCGATGAGCATATTCATGGTTTTCATGGCCTAGGAAATCAATTTATTAATATTAAGATATTTCTTTATTCAAACTTTCAATTTAAGTAAGCTTTAATTTCTCTGTGGGAGCAAGAGGAGGCATTTCACTCCTATAAATACTTGCACTCTTGAAAAACAGGTCTACTCTGTGCTCTAAGGGTCCCTATGACTTAGAATTAGCAAACTGGCAACAAGTTTGGATTGATTTTGTCTATAAATCTCTGTAGTGATATTTGAAAAAATGCCACCATTCACATTCAACTTCCATTTGAAAGCAAGATTAGAAACACCTTTGTTGGAGATAAGTCATAGCCGTAGTTTTAGCAGGAGTTATGTGGGGACCCAAAAAGACTGATGTTTCAGTATTACTTGCCTCAAGAAATCTTCATTGAGCACAAGCTGAGTCAGGGGTCTTAGGATTAGACTGCTCTTCAATTTTTATATTATTCTATTAGATGGAAACTCCAGAAACAACCGTGATTAAGACAAAGCTGCAGCTATGAATCTACAAATCTGAAACAGCCATCTTCTGAACTCAGGGTGCCCCATGTGACTCATGGGGTTACATAGGGAGTGTGATGGTCTGAGGATTGTGCCTGCTGAGGGAAATCTTTTCTCAGTTGGAGGCCCCTCATAATATTTTTTGCTCTGTCCCAGGGATTATAATATTTTACTGATCACTGGACAAGAAAGCATGACACATATAGGCATAAGACTTTTAATCATAATACAAGATCCCAGTGGAATTTTAAATTTCAATGAAGAATAAATCATATTTCTGTGTAAGTATATCCTTTTCTATATTTGAGCATTAAAATAGAAAAGAGGAAAACTTATTGCGTAACTGTCCATTCCAGGTTATCAACTTTATGTGAGAATAAAAACATGCATTGCAACATTGTGGATGACTGATCTTTCCAAAAATGATCGTCAGAGCTTCTTCCTGAAGTGTTTGGGGTAGACCCATATCACCAACCTTTCAGTCACCATGAATACTTGCATGGTTTGCATGACCTAGGAAATTAATTTGAGATATATGAAAAATGCAAAAGCATACATGGTAAGATGTCATTTATTGTTAACCAGAACTTCAAATTTAAGCAGGTGTCAGTTTTGTTTTTGTTCATTAATAGTATGGTAATTGAATGCAGACGGCATTCCATGCAGAGTCATCCACACATTCAAACACAAATGAGAGTGTGGAAGCATTTGACAGAGTGAAATCATTCCTGGGACAACAAGTCACAGGGGGCAGTTTTTAGGTGACCCATGCTTGATAAACAACTGTCAACACAGCAGTTCAGTATTTAAAACATTTCTCAGTGCTTCTGTGTGACCAAAAATCTATCGATTTAGTTAGGAGGCTCCAGACATAAAGAAGCAGCGCTTAGATGCAGACTGGATGTGAGACAAAGAGCCCAGACCAGAGGCCAGAGACAAGGATCAGTAGAGACAAGGAACTTACAGACAAGGATCAGCCTAGCCTGCAGAACTCCATCCAGAGAGACAGAAGCCTACACAAAAGAATGGGGAAAATCTAATCTCTGATGATAAAATATCAGAAAAGTGCTTTCCCTCATTGTGGGAAACTGATTGAGAAGCAGGCAAGAAGAACATTTATGGACTGAAGAAATGTCTCTGTATCTTGCTTTTGGTGTCAGCATTATGGGTATATACCTTTTTTCAAAGTTCATATAAATGTTCATTTGAGGTTTCTGCATTTCAGAAAACAAAAAAAAACGTTATATTTAAAAAATGAATCAAATTTGTAGCAACCTATGAGAAAGTATTTATTAATGGATAAAATTTTAAAGTAAGGAAAATGTCTAGTGAAATGCCATGACATACCACATCAACATTGTTCTAGGTATTACTCACGGATGACTTTGAAAAACTATAAATATTTTCAGAAAATATGATGATGGAATTAAGATTTTTAAAGATAGTATATATTCTAGTGGAATTGCAGTGCAAAAAATCATAAAAATGGAGAAACTTATTGAATTCCAGAGGCA